>CM034541.1:56353370-56464815 GCA_020002185.1 Paraescarpia echinospica | reverse complement strand
CCTAGATACATTCCCGTGCCAAATTGCCTCAACCAGACATCCAGTTACAGAGACCCACACCGAGTTTTCATCGTATGACACCTTGGCCTCACAGTACGTTTACTTCAGACCTTAGTTATAGAAACCAACCTGGCCCATATAATGCAAAGAACCCATATGGTGTCTGCACAAGATCTGTCACCTGGACACAACATGGGATTGCGTGTGTCGTGGCAGTGCTGTTATTGTGGCATTATTGCATGAATCCCAGTCGATTCAATCATCAACCATTCATCCTTTGTTATTTCCCACGCATCAACTGTATCTGGTCCTCTAAATAACAACGAATACAACATCCTGTGACAACATCACCAGCCCTTAAAAATGCTATTAAAACATATGTCCCTTCCAAGAGATGTGCAACTAAGTTCCACCAACCATGGATAAATTCCAACCTAAAACACCTCTCTCGTAGAAAAAACCGTGCATGGAAAAAGGCAAAGCCGACTTGAGACAAGAAAGACTGGCAGCGTGTTAAGATCATGCAGGAACAGACCAGGAATGCAAACAGACAGGCGTACCACACGTATACCACACGTATGTATCTGACGACAGTGAAAATGGCAATACAAAAATGTGGCTATTCATAAAAAGCAAAAAAAGATGGCTCCCCTACAGTGACCCGAACGCCAAGGCAGACATCTTGAACGACCAGTTCTGTTTTATCTTCACCAAGGAGAAGTTAACCCACATTCCACAAGTGGAATCAAGCCCCTACCCGGACATGCCGGACATACACGTATCTGAAAAAAGGTGTCACCAAGCTACTACAAAAACTCAACCACCGTAAAGCGGCAGGCTCGGATGACATTCCCTGCCACCTGCTTCAAATAGTAGCACAGGAGATTGCGCCAGCACTGATTCAACTCTTTCAGACATCCCCCATAACTGGTCATAGTCCAGCGGATAAGTGGAGGAAAATGATGGAATTGTGCACTTTTGGATAAAAGCAAGACACTTTGCTCATCTATTCTAAACACCAAGGGAACTATTTTAAAGATTCGAGGCATTCCAGATTTTGCTGCGTTCAGAAATGGCGGCCATTTTTTTTTAAATGGCGGCAGACAAAGCCTGTTATTCCCGTATAGTCCAACGGATGGGTGAACAGATTGAACACTTTGGGATAAGAGCAAACCACTTTGCTCATCTATTCTATTTCAAAGATTGGAGGTATTCCAGATTTTGCTTCGTTAAAAATGGCCAAGTTCAATTCACCAGTTCTTAATACATGCGTTACATGGAGCAATAACATTTCTGTCTGTGTGTGTGTGTGTGTGTGTGTGTGTGTGTGTGTGTGTGTGTGTGTGTGTGTGTGTGTGTGTGTGTGAATATATATATATATATATATATATATATATATATACATTCACATCTGCCATTGATGAAAGGTGGCGTTCGTCATTACAAATGTAACAATATCTTAATAACTACATTACGTAGAGCCGCATATTTTTTGAATAGCATGGATGATAGTGAATGCAAAAAGTAACGTTTTATCTTCGTCGACATGCTTACATCCGCCATTTATAAAGATGGCGCCTGTCAAAGCATATTATTCCCCTATCTCAAGAACTGCATACACTGTTGCGGTCCACATGAGACGATGTCATGGATATATTCATGGCATTAGTGTATTGAAACAAATATATCACTGCGTTTAGTTTCAGTTTTACTCGGCGACGACATGTATTCAACGATATACGACACCTGAATGCATTTTGATTGCAAATGGTGACGGCGGGAAAGACGACAGGCTCTTCTCGTGACATCGTCATCTTCCATCTGACAGGCCAGCTCAAGTAAAGTCGTACTTGGTTATGGCATTGGGAGAGGTATGTCAGCGTGGTGATTAGCACGACTGCAGTCCAGATAATCCTGCAACAAACGAACAGCAGCATTCATACACAAATATGCATAAGGGACAGCGTTAGGCAGACCGCTGTTTTTATTCAGACCAAAGCCGGTCTCCTTAAAGTTTTGACCCTTGGTTGCGTGGATAATATGTTTTATTTTAACATTTGAATAGTTATTATACGTCACATAACCGAACATATTATAATTACGTGAATAACTATTTTGAAGATTGCTGAGAGCTTTTTTCGGAGGTTGTATATCCTATCTCTCATAATGGTGTTGTCTGCATATGCTGCCGGTAATATAATCACTCCCTTAGCCATGATTGAGACATTTTCCAATTTACCTATTATTCTCGTAAAAAACCTAATTACACAATTAACATGTATCCGTGTTAAGTGAGACTGGCTGCATGAACACTATTACCTACCTGCGAGCGCTATTATTTGTTGATTCTGCGACGTTTCGCAGACCGTGGAACGTGGTTGTTTCACAGAACGCCTTTAAGGAGCGTCTCCACTGCTTGCTTCCCTCGCCCGGCTCGTCTCCAGCTTCACCGAGCTGAAGAGACGTCACCATTAACATACTCTCTGACGGTTGGGATTCTTTCATCTGGTTCGCAGAAGTTGTGCCTTTCACGGTGACAAGAACGTACCCTTTATTAATTAAATAAGAGTAGACGGCGCAACTCATACTGTCATATGCTCATTCGAAAAAAGTTGTTACAGACACATCGGCATTGATATGAGTGCCAGAAACAGAAGTGAGGATGCTGGAAGCAATGTAGAGAGAACACCATAAAGAGTTATGGTTGGATCTGGGATATTTGTGGGGTTTTCACTTAATATCGATTGAAGGCAAGTAAGTGCCGTATTCCCTTTTCTGTTCATCAGTGTGGTGGATTTAATCAGACGGAAGACCAGCACGATGTTGACGTTCTCAGAACATGTCATATGCAGACGATCTGACCAGAGAGCAAAACAAATAAGAACTTCAAGTCGATTTAAAAAGAGGCAGTGTGTTACTAGTTTTTAATTTATTAATTAACATAATGTTCTTAAGACTACATTAGCTATGCTTAAGTTATGCTGCCCGCCAAATTGAGTTTGGTAAGCTCGTGATAACATTCGCAATTTGGAAGGTAAGACCGCCGTGCATGCTCAAACAAAACATCAAATTTCAAAACATGCTTTTTGCAATACGTTTTGATGTTCAACGATGTCTCGTTTTTTCACGTTCAACATAGCAGACTTCCTGTTACGTATTATTACTGTGCCCTGTAATTCAAGTACAGGAACTGACTGACTCTCTTTAGACACTTGACTCTACCCCACGTTGGGTGGGAATGAGATCAAGCATGTGGATGGATGTGTGTACGTTCGAGGAACATATATGGGAGATTGTATTCAGACGTACAGTTGCAACGTCTGATACGAACGGTAGATAATTGTTTGATAAGGCAGAGGGCGTCACGCAGGACAAACACATTTCGAAGAAGCTGAAAGAGAAATTCATGAAAGTTGGATGTTGCACTGGCACAGCTGTTTCATCTGCTGATAGTGCCGCAGCCAGAATAACAACAAGAACAGCAACAGCAGCACCACCAGCAGCACCATCAGCAGCAGCAGCAGCAGGAGGAGGAGCAGCAGCAGCACAAGCAGCAGCAGCAGCAGCAGGAGGAGGAGCAGCAGCAGCACAAGCAGCAGCAACAACAACAGAAACAGCAGCAGCAATAACAACAACAACAGTAGCATCAACAACAACACAGTAACAGCGGAAGTTTGGACAAATATCTGTCATTGGAGAATCTCAAGAACAAATAGGGTGGACAGAACAAGAAAGAGTGACATGACGAATGAGATTGTGGTGCACTGCAGCCCGATGTCAAGATTACATGTATCGGGATGTTGAAGGCAGTCCATTTGCTAAGAACGGATGCAGGCACATTAGCGAAGTGAGCAGATGTGGCAGAAAACATAACAGACGGAGGAGAGGAAAGCAATGGGTGAAGTGGGAGGCCTCAGAGAAGAAATAAAGAGCTGTACTACAAAACAGTACCAGACATTCTTCTCTGCACAATAAGGAGCAAGGAGGAAAGACAGGTTTACCCACCCAAAACTGAACTTAGAGCAACACGACTCTCAATTCTACCATACGCACACTATTTGGCCACGAATTCGAATTCAAAGGACACAAGATCGAAGAGAGATGCGGATGTGATATCAGACCACTACCTTCAAATGGAAACATTAAGTGATAGACCGAATGCATACACAGATACACACAATTAACCACATCATTTTTGAGAGACTAAAGCCAAGACTCAAGAAACACAACTGTATAGAGAGAAACATGCTTGACACCACCGAATGGACCGACTAAAATGCCCCCTCTCTCTCTACACACACCCACGTGTTATATCAGTTAAAGTACTACATCTCCTCCTCCTAACGAGGCCTGTGTAGAGCTACCCTCTCTCTCTCTACACACACCCACGTGTTATATCAGTTAAAATACTACATCTCCTCCTCCTAACGAGGCCTGTGTAGAGCTACCCTCTCTCTCTCTACACACACCCACGTGTTATATCAGTTAAAGTACTACATCTCCTCCTCCTAACGAGGCCTGTGTGGAGCTACCCTCTCTCTCTCTCTACACACACCCACGTGTTATGTCAGTTAAAGTACTACATCTCCTCCTCCTAACGAGGCCTGTGTAGAGCTACCCTCTCTCTCTCCTACCCTCTTATATCTCTCTACACCCACCCTCTCACACTACCACAAGTTAATAAAAATACATCTCCTCCTCCTAACGAGACCTGTGTAAGCTGCCCTCTCTCTCTCTACACCCACCCACGTGTTATATCAGTTAAAGTACTACATCTCCTCCTCCTAACGAGGCCTGTGTGGAGCTACCCTCTCTCTCTCTACACCCACCCACGTGTTATATCAGTTAAAGTACTACATCTCCTCCTCCTAACGAGGCCTGTGTAGAGCTACCCTCTCTCTCTCTCTACACCCACCCACGTGTTATATCAGTTAAAGTACTGCATCTCCTCCTCCTAACGAGGCCTGTGTAGAGCTACCCTCTCTCTCTCTCTACACACACCCACGTGTTATATCAGTTAAAGTACTACATCTCCTCCTCCTAACGAGGCCTGTGTAGAGCTACCCTCTCTCTCTCTACACACACACACGTGTTATATCAGTTAAAGTACTACGTCTCCTCCTCCTAACGAGGCCTGTGTAGAGCTACCCTCTCTCTCTCTACACGCACCCACGTGTTATATCAGTTAAAGTACTACATCTCCTCCTCCTAACGAGACCTGTGTAGAGCTACCCTCTCTCTCTCTACACACACCCACGTGTTATATCAGTTAAAGTACTACATCTCCTCCTCCTAACGAGGCCTGTGTGGAGCTACCCTCTCTCTCTCTCTACACCCACCCACGTGTTATATCAGTTAAAGTACTACATCTCCTCCTCCTAACGAGGCCTGTGTAGAGCTACCCTCTCTCTCTCTACACGCACCCACGTGTTATATCAGTTAAAGTACTACATCTCCTCCTCCTAACGAGGCCTGTGTAGAGCTACCCTCTCTCTCTCTACACGCACCCACGTGTTATATCAGTTAAAGTACTACATCTCCTCCTCCTAACGAGACCTGTGTAGAGTAAGTAAGTTAGTAAGTAAGTAAACGTTTATTTGACCCCATATAGGTACACAATTAATTGGTTTTTGAACATCACTTATGCTGTAATAAACAACAAATATGAACATTATGCAGACATACATAAACGTATATAATTATATGTTCAACATACTATTCGGAAAATACAGACAAACGCATGTACAGTTATTATGGTATTGGTGTACCATAGATATTAATCATATAGCTTATTCAATCGGGGTCGGTGACTCCTATTAAGACACAATTGTCGCTATCATAGGAGCCACCCTATTTATATGATAATTTATGTGGTCATTTTACAAGGTGTCTATCTCATGCTTGTTTTATGTGAGAATGTAAGTTTGTATGTGTACTGGTTGCCTGAAGCTAGCATCAAATGTATTGTATTTAATGGTTCTGTTGACATGTGTAGCAATTTGATAGAGTGCATGAATCATTATATTTGTGTAACAAGTATGTTTTTATATAAAATGAGAAGCCTCGCAAACTGTGAGTATATATTTTGTCTTTGATTATATCGGGGGTGTAATTTATAGCATGTGGTAGGCTGTATTTGAGACATTTCATTGCAAATTTATGCTTAGTTCTAAAAGTATGTATATAATTTTTTTCACGAGTATTATAATTATGTATGTTTACACTTGGGATAATTTGCCAGTTAAGTAAATAAGGAGGTAACATTTTATGGATGTATTTAAAGTAAAATTTTAATTCATGTAACTTTAATATGTCTTCTACTTTTAGTAATTTAAGTTTTTTTTAAAGTGGTTCCGTGTGTGTTATATTTGTTTAAGGTTATTATTCGAACGGCTTTTTTTTGAATTTTTGTAATTCTATTTATTTGGTATCCCCAAACCATGATACAATAATTGATATGAGATAATATTAAAGTGTTATATAACAACACTTTTATATCTAAAGGTAATACATATTTTAATCTGTTTATTATGCCAATTGTTTTGGAGCACTTATTTGAAATTTTCTCAGTGTGTTTTTTCCAATTTAAGTTAGTGTCTAAAGTCAATCCTAGAAAGTTAAATTCATCTACTCTTTCAATATTTATATTATCTATTTTAAGCGTAAGAGTCTGCGTGCGTTTATTAGGCATATGAAAAATCATGTATTTTGATTTGCTTTTATTTAAAGATAATTTATTTATGTTTAGCCATTCATTAACTTTAAAAAGTTCTTCAATTATTAAGGATTCTGTACTTTTGTTGCGTGTGTTGTTGTTGTTGTTAAGACATTTTAAAGAGCTAGATAATGTGGTGTCATCAGCGTACATGACGAAATTAAATATTTGACTAGCTTGTGAGAAATCATTTATGTAAATGATAAATAATAGTGGTCCAAGGATTGAACCTTGTGGGACGCCGATTGTTATAGGTAAGATGTCTGAATTTATTTGTTCAAATTCAGTGTATTGTTTCCTGTTTTGTAAGTAACTTCTGAATAACTGCAAAGTTGAACCATTTAGGCCATAGTAAGTTAATTTGTTAAGTAAAATGTTATGGTCAATAGTATCAAACGCCTTAGAAAGGTCGAGAAATACATTAATTGGTTCATCATTATTATCCATTTGAGTTATAATTCTATCTATTAGCTCAAGCGCAGCAAATTCCGTTGATTATTTTGCTCTAAAACCATATTGATTATCAAATAAAAGCTTCATATCATTGAAATATGAATGTAATTGAATAAAAATTAATTTCTCTAACACTTTAGAAATTGTGGGAAGAAGGGAAATTGGTCTGTAATTTTCAAATAAAGATGGATCGTCTTTCTTAAATATAGGAATAACTTTTGCAATTTTTAGTTTGTCTGGGAATATCCCGGATTTTAAAACTTGGTTTATTAACAGCGTTAATGATTTGATAATTGCAGGCTCAATTATCTTAAGAAATTTTGAAGAAATGCCATCAAATCCACAGCTGTTTTTTGTGGGAAGATTATTAATAGTGTTCCTAACAGTCTCTTCATCAATACTCTGAAACGTAAATACAGAATTAATGTTTTTGTTTAAATAATAACTATAGTTTTTGTTACCTTTATATTTAATACCTTGTGCGATGGTCTGACCTATATTTGTAAAATAATTATTAAATTTGTTTGCAATATCCTTTTTATCAGTTATTTTTGTACCATTTTCTATAAAAAATAATGGTAATCTACGGTTTGTACGATTTTTTGAAAGAAATTCATTAATAACTTTCCAGGTATTTTTTATATCATATTTAAATCGATTAAATCTTTGTTCAAAATACACTTGTTTGGCTGCACGAATATTTTTCTTTAATATCGTATTATAAGTTTTTAGATTAATATTAATAGCTTCATAGCTTGTCGAATTTGGTTGGGTCAATTTTAATTGTTTATAGAGTTTGTCTCGATATTGAATAGATTTTAGCAATCCTTGTGTAATCCACGTTGATCTTTTATGTTTATATTTATTAAATTTCACCATCTTAGTTTGCATATGCTTATTTTTTGCCCGTATAATTTCTTCGTAGATTATATCATAATTTAAATTTGTGTCTGCATTTATATTTTTATTTAGCTTATTGTATATCTCATTTTATTTTATTTCGTGTTTAACTTTATGCATTGCCTCTTCATTTAGTATATTTATTTTAACATATTTAGGTGGAGATTCAGTCTTTAATGAGACGTTGATGAATATAAAATACGGCTGATGATCAGAAAATTTTTTGATTAAAATCCCTGCAGTACTCTCCAATATAGATTTATTAAGTTTACAAAAGAAATTATCTATTAAAGTACCATTTGTTCTAGTAAATCTAGTAGGAAGAGTAATTTGCGGGTAAAGGCTGTGTGATATTATGGTGTCAAAAAAGTTACTATATGCATCATTTTCATTTAATTTAAGCAAATTTATATTAAAATCTCCTGTAATAATGAGATTGTTATTACAGTTGTTTTCCATTGATGATATTATAGAAGTAAATTCATTTATAAAAGCATTTAAGTTATCATTAGAAGTTCGTGGAGGTCTATATATGTTTCCAATGGTTATGCTCTTAGATAGATTACCACCATTTATTTGGACTATCATCCCTTCCCAGTGTTCGTACATGTTTACATTTAATATAACCTCTGATCTATATTTGTTGTCAACATATACTATTAGCCCTCCTTTGCTACTGCACGTCTTACCTTGAGCTAAACATTCATAACCATGTAAGGAAAACTGTGATAGGTCATCGTTTTCTGATTTCCAAGTTTCTTGTAAGCAGATGACATTAAATTTAAAATTGTTACTACTTAGCTCTTCTACAAAAGCTTCCAGTTCGTTAAATTTAGAATTTATTGATTGAATGTTAGTGCTTAGGATACTAAAACGCGTAGTGTTTATCTGTGTGAGTTTGCTAAACTTATCAAAGTCATAATATGATGACCGACGTATTAGTTGAGGTTCATAATTTTCAACATCATTTGTGTCTAAGATATTAATTAAGTCATTGTTATGAATACCTCCTAAAAAGGAGAGGAACGTATCGTCTAATGTCATGCCTTTATATAATTTGGTATTTATCATATGTATTTGTTATTATATTTATATGTGTAAATAAGTGTTCAACAAATTGTGATATATGCATATACCGATAATGAAATATACTTATGGCATTGCACTGCAGAGCTACCCTCTCTCTCTCTACACACACCCACGTGTTATATCAGTTAAAGTACTACATCTCCTCCTCCTAACGAGGCCTGTGTGGAGCTACCCTCTCTCTCTCTCTACACACACCCACGTGTTATATCAGTTAAAGTACTACATCTCCTCCTCCTAACGAGGCCTGTGTGGAGCTACCCTCTCTCTCTCTACACACACCCACGTGTTATACCAGTTAAAGTACTACATCTCCTCCTCCTAACGAGGCCTGTGTAGAGCTACCCTCTCTCTCTCTACACGCACCCACGTGTTATATCAGTTAAAATACTACATCTCCTCCTCCTAACGAGACCTGTGTAGAGCTACCCTCTCTCTCTCTACACACACCCACGTGTTATATCAGTTAAAGTACTACATCTCCTCCTCCTAACGAGGCCTGTGTGGAGCTACCCTCTCTCTCTCTCTACACCCACCCACGTGTTATATCAGTTAAAGTACTACATCTCCTCCTCCTAACGAGGCCTGGGTAGAACTACCCTCTCTCTCTCTACACACACCCACGTGTTATATCAGTTAAAGTACTACATCTCCTCCTCCTAACGAGGCCTGTGTAGAGCTACCCTCTCTCTCTCTACACACACACACGTGTTATATCAGTTAAAGTACTACGTCTCCTCCTCCTAACGAGGCCTGTGTAGAGCTACCCTCTCTCTCTCTACACGCACCCACGTGTTATATCAGTTAAAGTACTACATCTCCTCCTCCTAACGAGACCTGTGTAGAGCTACCCTCTCTCTCTCTACACACACCCACGTGTTATATCAGTTAAAGTACTACATCTCCTCCTCCTAACGAGGCCTGTGTGGAGCTACCCTCTCTCTCTCTCTACACCCACCCACGTGTTATATCAGTTAAAGTACTACATCTCCTCCTCCTAACGAGGCCTGTGTAGAGCTACCCTCTCTCTCTCTACACGCACCCACGTGTTATATCAGTTAAAGTACTACATCTCCTCCTCCTAACGAGCCTGTGTAGAGCTACCCTCTCTCTCTCTACACACACCCACGTGTTATATCAGTTAAAGTACTACATCTCCTCCTCCTAACGAGGCCTGTGTGGAGCTACCCTCTCTCTCTCTCTACACACACCCACGTGTTATGTCAGTTAAAGTACTACATCTCCTCCCTAACGAGGCCTGTGTGGAGCTACCCTCTCTCTCTCTACACACACCCACGTGTTATATAAGTGAAGTACCACACTCCTCCTCCCCACGAGGCCTGTAGAGCCATTCTTCTACACGCACCCAATGTTATAATAAAGTACTACATCTCCTCCTCCTAACGAGGCCCGGTGTAGAGCTACTCCTCTCTACACGCACCCAATCAGTTAAAATACTACATCTCCCTCCCTCCTAAGAGACCTGTGTAGAGCTACCCTCTCTCTCACACACACACCCACGTGTTATATCAGTTAAAGTACTACATCCTCCTCCTAACGAGGCCTGTGTGGAGCTTCCCCTCTCTCCTACACACACCCACGTGTTATATCAGTTAAAATACTACATCTCCTCCTCCTAACGAGACCTGTGTAGAGCTACCCTCTCTCTCTCTACACACACACCCACGTGTTATATCAGTTAAAGTACTACATCTCCTCCTCCTAACGAGGCCTGTGTGGAGCTACCCTCTCTCTCTCTCTACACCCACCCACGTGTTATATCAGTTAAAGTACTACATCTCCTCCTCCTAACGAGGCCTGTGTAGAGCTACCCTCTCTCTCTCTACACCCACCCACGTGTTATATCAGTTAAAGTACTACATCTCCTCCTCCTAACGAGGCCTGTGTAGAGCTACCCTCTCTCTCTCTACACACACCCACGTGTTATATCAGTTAAAGTACTACATCTCCTCCTCCTAACGAGGCCTGCGTATAGCTACCCTCTCTCTCTCTACACCCACCCACGTGTTATATCAGTTAAAGTACTACATCTCCTCCTCCTAACGAGGCCTGTGTGGAGCTACCCTCTCTCTCTCTACACCCACCCACGTGTTATATCAGTTAAAGTACTACATCTCCTCCTCCTAACGAGGCCTGTGTGGAGCTACCCTCTCTCTCTCTACACCCACCCACGTGTTATATCAGTTAAAGTACTACATCTCCTCCTCCTAACGAGGCCTGTGTAGAGCTACCCCTCTCTCTCTCTACACCCACCCACGTGTTATATCAGTTAAAGTACTACATCTCCTCCTCCTAACGAGGCCTGTGTAGAGCTACCCTCTCTCTCTCTCTACACACACCCACGTGTTATATCAGTTAAAGTACTACATCTCCTCCTCCTAACGGGGCCGAGTACACACACCCACGTGTTATATCAGTTAAAGTACTACATCTCCTCCTCCTAACGGGGCCTGTGTGGAGCTACCCTCTCTCTCTCTACACCCACCCACGTGTTATATCAGTTAAAGTACTACATCTCCTCCTCCTAACGAGGCCTGTGTGGAGCTACCCTCTCTCTCTCTACACACACCCACGTGTTATATCAGTTAAAGTACTACATCTCCTCCTCCTAACGAGGCCTGTGTGGAGCTACCGTCTCTCTCTCTACACACACCCACGTGTTATATCAGTTAAAGTACTACATCTCCTCCTCCTAACGAGGCCTGTGTAGAGCTACCCTCTTTCTCTACACACACCCACGTGTTATATCAGTTAAAGTACTACATCTCCTCCTCCTAACGAGGCCTGTGTGGAGCTACCCTCTCTCTCTCTACACGCACCCACGTGTTATATCAGTTAAAGTACTACATCTCCTCCTCCTAACGAGGCCTGTGTGGAGCTACCCTCTCTCTCTCTCTACACACACCCACGTGTTATATCAGTTAAAGTACTACATCTCCTCCTCCTAACGAGGCCTGTGTGGAGCTACCCTCTCTCTCTCTCTACACCCACCCACGTGTTATATCAGTTAAAGTACTACATCTCCTCCTCCTAACGAGGCCTGTGTAGAGCTACCCTCTCTCTCTCTACACACACCCACGTGTTATATCAGTTAAAGTACTACATCTCCTCCTCCTAACGAGGCCTGTGTAGAGCTACCCTCTCTCTCTCTACACACACCCACGTGTTATATCAGTTAAAGTACTACATCTCCTCCTCCTAACGAGGCCTGTGTAGAGCTACCCTCTCTCTCTCTACACACACCCACGTGAGATCACCGTAAAATGATGAATTTTCGAAATTGTGCTCTTCTACAAATGTTTTAACAATACAACATTATAATGTTTAACAAGAAAATGAACGTGTCATATAGTTTTCGAAAGCGTATTTCTCTCGTCAAAACGTAGTATGACGTGGAGTTGTTAGCGGATATGGTAAGCGTGGAGCTAAGGTCAAACAAGGCCACCATGAAATTATTAAAATTCGATTTGTTTGCAATAACGCAACGTCAAAACGTTACAATGTCTCTGTACCTTCTTCATTTTTATGTAAACATCGTATATTGTATGAAAGGACGCTTTCTCTATGTTACAATAGTATATGAGTGGAGATGTCAGTTGATAGAATGTGTTTGGAGTTACGACCAAAGACAGTCACCATGAAGTAATAAATGCTCAAAGTTGTACAATTGTAATGTTTGCGTATCTACTACGTAAGACCCAGTATCGCCAGGTCCTCTATGTCGTAGTTTGAATCGATACCAAAAATAACTTGTTTGAGCAGCTCCTGATCGATCCATCAACATACTGCTCATCAAATAGGGTTGTCAAGGTTTCGTTTCACTCCTCTTCTGGAGCTGAGGTCCGTAGCCGTCCATCCGCTCTGCGTCACTCACAGCGATATCATAGGAGGTGACAAATCCATACCGTTATTTACAGCGCTCCTCCAGTAGCGTGCGGGCAACTCTGGCCATGTCACGTGTGATCGTGACAGGCAGAACTGGTGCTTGAGAAACACGGTGGGTAAGAGTGAGGACGCAGCATGGGTTTTCCAGATCTCGATTCGAAGGGAGTAGTAAACGTCAAGGTCGTTGAGGACGCTGAAGTGCTGTCTACCAGCGCCCCGCTGTGTTGATTGTTTTTTATTTTGCTGGTAAAATGGCCTAGCAGTTGTCTTCGAGTGTAGCTGTCATAGCTTTCGAGTTGCACGGTCATCGAGTTTCCGACAAAAGTTTCAGCGTGTTCGGTGGTGAGGGGCCGAATTGTCATGCATCGCTTCCTCCTTGCCTGCGGGGTGCACCGGTTGATCGATGAACTCCTCTCTTGCCGAGTCTTGGAAATCCTCGTTATTGGTTCGCCGTCTTCCGCTGACCCTTCATCGTTTCCATCATCAGGCCGTGCCCGTTCCAGCTCCTGGTTCCAAAGGTCCCTTTCGCCGACTTAAGGTATATATAGCAGCTACTTTGCCTTTCCCGTATATAATTATTGTTTTTTATTCACAATTGGAATGGTGTCCGCAACAGCCCTCGCCACCAGAATACACACACACGCACACGCACACGCACACGCACACGCACACACACACAATAACGTCGACATGAAAAAGTGGTTTTTAACTTAAAGAAGTGTACCCATATATTGTTGGGATTCCAAACGCTTATAACCCTGTATACTGAAAGCCTGTAGCATGGATACTTTTTGAGGGTGCGTTGTGACGGAAAGCATTTTTTGGTGAATTTGTGTCAAGCGTGAGAGTTTCAGCCGGAACCTCAGCTCCTGTCTATCGGACTGACATCGGAAGAAGGGGTGGCGGTGAGGGTGCTGTTGGAGATTGTTTGCGGTGACGTTGCATCTATAGTGCCCTGCTTACGGGCATGCATTTACGTATGATTCATACAAGAGTGCGGAATTTGGTTACGGCCCTCGATCTACACAATGTTCAAGATATATTATATACCCTCTGGATAAAATAAAATAACAATAAAGCGCTGTGCCTGAATGAATGTTTTTGAAATAGAAAAACAATTTGGGTAGGAATTAGCTATAGGATCAAAAACCGCTCAGTACAAAAACTTTTCATTTGTATTTTTCTTCCAGTTTAGGTTTTTATCAATCCAGATACCTAGAAATGTAAAGCGATCAACATTTTCTATTTTATTACCATGTTGAACAATGTCCACTAGGTTATGTAACTGAATTGGAGTGTTTTGAAATAACATGCATTTAGTTTTACCTATTTTAACTGAAAGTTTGTTGTCACTTATTCATTAATAAATCTTTACTAGTTCAGTATTAACGTTAATTGTGAAACTACTGAGATCTTTATTTTTGAAGAGTAGGCTTGTGTCATCAGCAAACAGTATGAAATTTGCAGTACTTGATGATAATGGCATATCATTTATATATATAAATATATATATATATATATATACATATATATAATTAATAATGGTCGTAGAATGGATCCCTTTGGGACGCCACATGTTGTGCTTTGATAAAGACAATGCATCTTTATTTATAACAAATTGCTTTCTGTGTTCAAGATAGCTTTTAAAAAGTTAATATGGGAACCCTCTTATTCCATATTGCCATAAATTTTCAAGCAGAATACTGTGATCTAAAGTGTCAAATGCTTTGCTTAAGTTTGAATACAGCATGTGCATAATGTTTTTCATTCAACGCGTTTACTATGCTCTCGATTAATTCTGGAGTGGCACGTTCGGTTGAACATTGGTTACGAAATCCATATTGGGATGTAAATAAAATGTTGTACTTATCAAGAAAGCTGTACAGGCGATTATAGATCAATCTTTCAAAAACTTTGGAAAAAGCAGATAATAATGAGATGGGTGTGTAGTTTGTAAACAAACTGGCATCACCAGATTTGTACAGAGTTAAATTTGCTGAGGTTATTGGAGAATATACCAGATCGTATCATAGAATTGAAAATTTTAGTCATTGGCAAGGCAATACTTTCCGTACATATTTTCATCAATTGTGTTGATATATTATCATATCCAGTACTTGATTTTGCTTTCATACTTTGAATATTGATATTAGTTATCTCTGCACAAGTGGTTTCTTCCATGACAAAACTATTTGGCAATTGATTCAGCATGTAATCTGTATACCTATTTGTAGACTTTATTTTATTTGATGACTTGGGGCCAATATTTGAAAAGTGCTCGTTAAATGCGTTGGCTATTTCTTTTGGGTCATTGCTCATTTGCTTGTCGATTTGGAATGATGAGGGTCTGGACATACAGTATGTTTTTAATATTAATGTTTGTTTGATGTCAATTTTGGATTCTATAAAATGTTTGTTCCAGTATTGAGATTCTGCATTACGTATTGCCCTGTTCAATACGTTTCTGTACTCTTGGTATTACTGGTCAAAATCATGAAAATGTGGGGTAATTTTTTAGTAAATGCATTTTTACTCAGACAATCCCGAGTACGTATGGACTTTAATATGGCTTGTGTTTTCCAGGGATGTTTTTATATGTTTGAATTTATTTGGTTTTACCAAGGAATGTGTTCATCAAGTAAACTGTTAAATTTGTTAACAAATATAGTGTATGCCTCATTTGGACACACAGTTTTACAGGCCATTACTAAGTCATACCAATTTGTTATAAAACGAGCATAATTAAAGTTGTCTATATTGGATTTGTTAAAATGTCATCGTTTTATCCGTTTAGGTGAATCTGTAGGTTTATTTGAGGTTTCATAAAGGTAAATGAAATTAGGGTAATGGTCTGAAATGTCAGTCATAATTGATCCGGCAATATAAGTAGTTTGAGGGTTATACTTGAGGAAGATATGGTCAATGAGAGTTTATAGTTACTCTGGTAAGCATTGCAATTGTGGCTATATAGTCATTTGCCATGAACATATCAAGATATTCAGCACAGTGCTTGTTATTCTCAACATTTAGTAGGTTAACATTTACATAACCACAGCTAATGATGTGTTTGTTTTCATTTTACAATCGTTTCATTATTATATCAATATCTTGAGTAAATACGTTCCGTGTACTTAGGTGTGGTGACCTATATATCGTTCCTATTGAGATATTGTGTGTGGCATCATGGGTGTTGTTTAAAATTTCAAAAAATAGACAATTATAGTAGTTTACGTTATTGTTTAAGAAGGCACTATAATTCCTTACTTTATAGTCTATGCCATCTTTTATGCCTATACACAAGCCACCCCTTCTTTAATTGTGGGTTTGTGATTACACACCAACTGATATCCTTTAATATATGCAAGTTGACTCAGATTTTCATTTAACCATGACTCCTGTAGGGTTATGAAGCAAATGCTACATTGTGTTTTTATTTTGTTCATGAAGTAACGCTTCTAGTTCTGACTTGTTTTTTAATATGCTTCATATATTAATTTTCAGAATAGAGAAAAACTGTTTGTTTTGATTTTGTTTAACTAATAACTCAAGTTCATCTCGGGAACAGGTGAGTGATTCAGTTATAATATTAGATTGGTCGTCAGTATTTTGAGCCATCATTTTGGTGAATGTGTAGTAGTTGTTTTGAGATCGAGGCTATATTTGGCGGAGATAGATCGTTGAAATTGGTGGTGTATCAAAGTTCATAAGCAAGTGGAATTACTGATTGATAAGTATTATTCTTGCCTTAATATCATTCATAAAGTAGCAGTAAACATATATTGAGTAGCAGTTGTGCTTAAAGTTAGTTAGATAAAGTATTTTAGGACACTTTAGTCTAGTGAGTGATAATAGGGTACGTTAGCTTACGGCTACGATAAGTTTGTAAACAAGATTTAACAAACCTCGTTATGTGGTAGAATATATAGGTGATAAAGTAACAACCATAAACTACCTACATAAGATAATATCTGTGTAAGTCAGTACCTGCTAGACATTTTGATAAGGTAGCTTTGTTGTTAAAATTA
Organism: Paraescarpia echinospica; assembly: GCA_020002185.1. Lineage (NCBI taxonomy): Eukaryota > Metazoa > Annelida > Polychaeta > Sabellida > Siboglinidae > Paraescarpia > Paraescarpia echinospica. Next base: position 56,447,730 of record CM034541.1, on the reverse strand, counting down.
AGCATTTGCGATAATCGGGCGAACTAAGTTTATGTAGCTAGTGTCTCTCTTATTCGCTAGGGCGCTGTATAACCTAAATAAATAAGGCAGTCTAGCGTACGCAATCTTACGTAAAGTGTAACATTTGTGCACAGAAAACAGTCTTCTTAAAGACTACATAGACAGTGAATAGTGTAAACACAGTTGACAAAACTATTTTAAATAGCTAATTAGATTATTATTATTAAATAAATTCTGATATGGCGCCTTGCAAGCGGCAAGTCAAGGCAAAGAGACACTTGGTGTGCGACGACTGCCACAGTTGGGTAGATTTTGCCTTATCCGGCTGTACGAAGTCATGGACAGAAACCAAGGAAGAGGGATTCACCTTTCAGTGCGTGGGGTGTTGGAAGGTGAAATGTCTGGAGAAAGAGGTAGCTAGGTTGGCTAGATATTGTGAAGGGGATGGAGATGAGAATCAGCAAGGAGACAGATGGAATGGAGAGAGACGACAGGGATAAAGTTGGGAATACTGTGAAACTGAAGGAGCAGAGTAGTGGCAACAAGACCGAGGAAAGGAGACTGAGAGGAGGGAAGGTGATCGGAGGGGAAGAAAGTGGAGGATCGACGGCAGGAAATGTGACAGGTGTGAAGGTGGCAGGAGAGAAAGTGACCGTAGAGAAAGAGGTAGGAGGGAAAAGAGACGGGAGAGGAGAGAAGGAAATGCAATGGGAGGAAAGATGACGGGAAGAAAGGAAGTGAGAGTACATGTGACAGAAGAGAAGTCGGGAGGGACGATGACAGGAAGAAAGGTGACAAGAGAAACAGCGTCAGGAAAGAATGGAACGGACGAGATTGTGACGGGAGAGCAGAAGACAGGGGAACAAGATTACAACCAGACAGATGCAAACCGTAGAAAGAGCTACACTGAGGCAGTGATTGAGGGGGCAATGAGGAAAGAGAGGGTGTTTATGGGCGATTCGATTATGAGAAAGACAGATAAGACTCTAAGCGAGGGGGAGGACGTCGTTGTTTGTCTACCGGGGGCTAGGATAGAACATGTAACTGAAAGGGTAGAGAAGGTACTGGGGCATGGCAAGGGAGGGTCTATACTAGTACATGTAGGGACAAATAACGCAGAGAGGGAGGGAACAACTGGGATAGTTCAGAAGTACAGACAGTTAGTGAAGAAGTTAAAGAAGACAAGAGTAGAACAGATTATCCTCTCAGGAATTTTGCCAGTAATGGGAGGAAGGGGGCCGACATATAGAAACTGCAAGAGGATGGCGATCAACGCACTAGTTGAGCAGATGTGTAAAGAAGAGGGGGTGGGATTCGTAGATTTATGGGGATACTTTGTTGGGAGGGAAGATATGTACATGAGAGATGGCCTACATCTAAGTGGAAAGGGGGCAGCAGTTTTCTCAGAGAACTTGCTGCAATCTGTTGACAGTGGGACAGGCTGCATCTATTTAAACTAGATTCGCAGGGGGGATTCACAGAGAAGCCTGAAACTGGAGGCATAGATAAAGGCAGCAGAAATAAATCGGCAAAGAACAGCCTGGAAAACTGTTCTGAATCAGGATATAAATGCATTTGTTTAAATGCAAGGAGCATAGTAAACAAAAGAAGTGAACTAAACATTATGGTAGAAGATATTGACCCTCACATAATAGGTGTAACCGAATCGTGGGCCACCACTGATATATCAGATGCCGAATTGGGACTAATAGGATATGTAATGTTTAGGAAAGATAGAATAGGAAGAAAGGGAGGTGGAGTTATTTTATATATTAAAGAATCTATCCAGGCTTATGAAATAAAATTAGAAAGAGAAGCAGATTGCGAAGAAGCTGTTTGGTGTAACATAGTTACAGGAAACTCAACGTTAACAGTTGGGTTAGTTTATCGAAGTCCAAACATAAGCATAGAAGAGAATGAAAAAATACAAAACGCTATAAGGGAAGTAAGCAAACGGAACTGTATTATTATGGGGGACTTTAACCATGGGCATATACAATGGAAATCTCTACAGAGTATGGGAGTGAGGACCACAAGTTTTTAGTTTTAGTACAAGATAGTTTCCTTTCTCAACATGTGCTAGAACCAACCAGGGGAGAGAATGTGTTAGACTTAGTTTTGTCCTCACAGAAAGAATTAGTTGACAATGTCAAGATATGTGAACCACTGGGGAGTAGTGATCACAACCAGATACATTTTACCATCAAAGTAAAATCAGAAAGGAATAGTAAAAAGCAGTATAGGAGAAATTTCCACAAAGGAAGTTATAAGGACATGAGGAAATATTTAGCAAAGATAGACTGGAATAACACACTGAAGAATAAGACAGCAACCGAATGCTGGAATATCTTAAATAGTGAAATTAAGTGCATAGTCGATAAATTTGTACCTTTCAAAAAACAAGGGAAATGGTCTAAAAAGAAGCACTTATCGAAAGAAGCCATTAGAAAAATTAAGTATAAACAAATGATGTGGAAGTCATATAGAAGTACTGGAAATGATGAAGACTACAACATTTATAAAGAAGCACTTAATCAAGCTACAGCTGAAATTAGAAATTCAAAGAGAAGCTATGAAAAAAAATTAGCTAGTAATATAAACATGACAGTAAGAGTTTTTATGCGTATATTCGAAGCAAACAGAAAGTTCAGGATAAGGTCGGTCCTCTAGAAGATAGTGCTGGAAATACAATATCAGAGGGATTCTTAATGGCAGAAGACCTGAATGAGTATTTTAGTTCAGTGTTTACCAGGGAAGATATTAGTTCACTGCCAGTACCAGAGGCTAAGTTCAAGGGGGCAGATTCAGACTATTTAGGACAGTTAGTTGTAACCTCGGAAATGGTAGCTAAGAAAATAAGGGCTATGAAGGATAATAAATCACCTGGAGTGGACGGGATTCCGCCCAAACTACTATTGGAAATTGTAGAACAAATTAGCGTACCACTTGCAACAGTTTTCAATTTGTCATTAGAAGAGGGAGTGGTTCCTTTAGAATGGAAAGAGGCAAACATTATACCGTTATTTAAAAAGGTTCGAGAAACAAGTCAGAGAACTATAGACCAGTGAGTTTAACATCAGTGATTTGCAAATTATTAGAAAGACTAATTAAAGATCACATGGTGGATTTTCTTGTTAAACATAACTTGATAAACCCGTCTCAACATGGGTTTTTAAAAGCGAGGTCATGCCTAACAAATATGTTATGTTTTTTGGAAGACATCACTAGGTGGGTAGATGAGGGATCATCAGTAGATATCATCTATTTAGATTTTCAAAAAGCTTTCGACAGAGTACCACATCAAAGATTACTCCTTAAGCTAAAGGCCCATGGCATAGGAAATGGTATAATAAACTGGATAGAAAAATGGCTGAATGACAGAAGACAACATGTAGTAGTTGATGGGGAGGCTTCAAACTGGAAATCGGTATTGAGTGGGGTACCACAGGGATCAGTACTAGGACCTATATTATTCTTAATATATATCAACGATTTGGACGATGATATAACAAGCAAGGTGTTAAAATTTGCGGATGATACAAAGTGTTTAGAAGGATTAAAAGTGATGGAGACAGACAGCATTTACAAGATGATCTTGATAGGTTGATCAAATGGTCTGAAAAGTGGCAAATGCTGTTCAATTTTGGGAAATGTAAATGCCTCCACACAGGTCATGGGAATGAAGAGGTAAAATATAAAATGGGGGGTACTGTTCTAAGTACTACTGTAAAAGAAAAGGACTTGGGGTTAACCATTAGTGCTGATATGAAGGTTTCAGAGCAGTGCGGAATTGCAGCGTCAAAGGGAAATCAAATCCTTGGATTAATTAGGCGAAATATAGCGTATAAAAAAAGAATTAATAGTACCGCTGTACAAAACAATAGTGAGGCCTCATTTAGAATATTGTATACAAGCATGGAGGCCATATCGCAAGAAGGACATAGATATGCTAGAAAGAGTACAGAGGAGAGCGACTAAAATGATACCAAATCTGAGGGATCTTAGTTACGAAATACGCCTAAAAGAATGTGGTTTAACAACACTAGAGACCAGGAGATTGAGAGGAGATCACATAGAAGTGTTTAAAATATTGAATGGTTATGAAAATATTGATAGAAACATTTTTTTCTCAGTTAAGAAAAATAGAAGGACCAGAGGACATGAAGCTACATTAGTAAAGGAGCAGTGTAGATTAGATATAAGAAAGTTCTCATTCTCACAAAGGACTGTAAATGAATGGAACAGATTATCTCCTGATTGTGTTGGTGCTAGTAGCGTGAATATGTTTAAAAATAAAATCGACACACACCTTAAAAAGGCGGGATACATGTAGATAAAAAGTATTGGACTCTCGATAAGCCAAAAGGCTTCCTTGTCCACCTGCCATCCAGAGTAATTTTCTGGATGGCAATCTTGTTAAATCTCTTGTTAAATCTTGTTACATAACAATACAACAAAGGTTGCAATAATAAACATTACACAACTGTGTGTGTATGTACTACTTGTGTTGGTGTTAAATATTTAACATTTTCCAAGGTTAGTCTTGTCAGTGCTATTTCCACATATATCACTGACATTATTCATGATTAATATCACACTCAATATCAGGTGTTGTAATGTAATCATAGTATAAGGAATGCATGACAACATACAGTAAGTACTGCAATAATTATACATTTCAATCACAGAAGCCATTGATATGACAGCTAGTGATATGACAGCCATTGATGTGACAACCATTGATATGACAGCCACTGATATGACAGCCATTGATATGACAGCCATTTCTCGCATTAAACATATGATGTTCACAGTCTTGACACAAGGCGACTTAGACATATTCGATAAATCAGCAGTTCTACGCTAAGATCATCAAACATTATGTTATGTCGAGCGCCGTTAGTACGGAATATCATTTCACATGATATTCATATCAGATCTAACATTACCAGTTTTATATGTTCTTTAAAGTCGTGTCCTAAAACAGGTGCGGAAATATTACACTAAACATATTAAAAGTGTTACCACTGATTTTGCAATTTTTATTTTATTCTTAGGCTGTTTATCAGAATACTGCTGAATATAAATATGCTTATAAATGGGTTTGTTCTTCTGGAATATATAATTTGTTCTACATATGTATAAATAAATCGTATTTAGCACTATATATCCCTTATAATTGAATGCTAATTGATGTTTCTTTCTTCGTACACTCTACGTTGTCATAATTGTTGTTACTTATTATTAATTTTATGAAAATATATTTGTTGTCCGTTTATGGTTATTGGCACACTGTATCTGGGTTATAGCAACCGATCTACCATTATCAGCGGTTGGCAGCGACCAATGACAATTGTTTTGTATGTATATATATGTATATATGTATATATATATACATATATATACATATATACATATATACATATATATATACATATATATATATATATAAATATATATATATATATATATATATACTAGGGTGGCCAATATATATATATATATGTATATATTAGAGTGGCCAAATTTTACATGGTGAAACTATTTTTTTTAAATCAACCATGCATATGGGCTAAAAAGGTGAGGTTGGGTGAGAAAACAACTGTGTTAAAATTTCAGAGAAACCATTGAGAGGAAAATACTTCTCAAAGACCCAAAGATTTAGTAAAATCGCAATATAGGGATACATTTAAGAACACAATATCTAACAATCTACTGAACCTATTTTACTAAAATTATCACTGTGACATATGAATCATACAAGTATCACCCCTAATACAAATTAGCTCAATACATACCTTTTTAGTGAAACTGATTTATTGCACTTCAGGATGAACATTTGAAATTTCCGGGCAAAGCAGTTGTAATAAAGTAAACATACGCACAATCCCACACATGAAAAGTACATAGCAGAACAACTGTTTAGCCTTATTAAAGATCCATCATTCTCGTCTTTGTAGACTGAGGCATCAGCCCATGATACGACTCTACGACTTGGAAGATGAGCTGGCGCTGCTGTTCGTCGTCTGTGAGAGCCCGGTTGAAATCCGTCGCCAGTTTGACGGGTCTCTCTGCACAGTCGTTTACAACACGAAAAGCAGAGACAGTCTTCACTGCGTTAAGATAGTCTTGGCGGCTGGGCCACGTCTCAGGCTTGCGGTTGAGAAAGCTGTTGAGAGCAGTAAAGAAGTTGAGCGAACGTTCCGTTGCAAAATTGGCGAGGTGCACTTCATTGAAGTAGACTATCTTCTTCGCCTCCACCCGCCGCAGGTCATTCTTCTTTGCAGGTCTCCCAAAGGCGGCTACAATAGCCGTCTTCTCGACTGCAGAGACACTTCAGAGAAGAGCGGCAAAGAGATTAGGTCTTCACTGAGGTACCAGAGATGGCCCCTCATCTTCATTGCTGCTGTCTGTGCAATCACACCATCCACTTCATCGAAGTTCTCCAGGTCACGAAGGAGGCAGAGGTCGTTGATAGGCGCACGTCTGCTGCTGGCTGCATCTACCCATGCTCTGATGTAGATGGTGATCGTGAACAGGCAGATGCACTGTAGAGCCTGTAGTTCGTGGCTAGTAAGCTCGAACTGCTCACGGAAGGCGAATATCTTCAAGCAGTAGATCCCTTTCGCCATCCAGCGAGCACGGTGCTAAGCGCCAGGTGGGTTGAACTGGTGTCTCGAGTCACGTGCACCACCCAACAAGATGATGGCCAGAAGATGAATTCGAGGTAGTTCTGCCGTGGGTGCTATTGCGAAGTTGTTCTGTTAGAAACTCGCTTGCTTGCATGTCTCTCCAGCCATTGCTTCTCGTGTATAGTCAAGGCACACCCAGATGACCTAGTTGTCTCACTGTCCAGAGAGTTGTACTTTCTTTTATCAATGAATGGCCAGTTCTCCTTGAACCGACTGAAGAGCGGGATAGTTGGAATCTTCGACATAAAGAATAAATCGAAAACTGCAGCGGCAATGATCTCCAGTATATGGCGTCGTCATGCGAAAAAAGGACATGTTTTTGAAATGCCTCTTGAATTACAGTGATGACACCTGTGTGGGAACCAATGTTGCTTGATGTTGTGTCAAAGCATAGTCCTGCCACGTGCTCGCCAAAGCCCTCCCAATCCCGCAGAAACTGGACGACGGCGTTGCCCATCTTTGCTCCGGTGCCAGATGAAATTCGTGGAATGCCGAGCAACTTTTCGACCCCTTTCTCTGACACTACGATGGGCATGCGATCTGATTTTTCATCTTACCTGTTAGGTAATAGTTTTCCATCGACATGTGCGACGAGAGGTACATCCGGGTGGAAATTCTCTCTAATGGCCTGTGCGATGGCGACGCGGCCATCTCTACATGCTGTGTCGAGTGATGTTCTACACAGAGTGAGTTTTGACACATCAACGCCAACAACCATCAATGCAGGTGTCACAATATGCATCGCTTGACGTGATGTTGTTTGTGTTCTGTCCAAGCTAGCGACAAACAACGGGTCATCAACAAGACAGCGCCGTGCTACCTTCTTGATTTTGGGAACTGGTTCGGCCCGCTCAGAAGACTGCGATGATTCAGATACATCTAGATGTTTGTGGTGATATTTGCTGATAGAGATAGCCACATCAATGTCCAGTGTGCCATCAGAATCCGACTGTTCATCCTGTGAGTGGCTCGGTTGTCGGCTCGGTCTCATCAGTTGCCTTGGAGGCAGACTCTCGTCGCTACATCTCGTCGTATTTTCGCTTTTGTCGTTTCTGCTCTTTCACTTTGAAAGTTTTGTCCTCCCCAGCCATCATCATCTTCCTCTCACTTCGTTGATCTTGCAGAAACTCCACATCACGAGCAATGCGGATCAGCTGATCACACTCTGCATGTGCCACATCGAAGAGTTCCAGCAATCGACTACCAAACTCATTTTCCAGCTCGGCTTGCCTCTTACTGCGCCTGTGTTTGTTCTTGCATGTGTTTACATGCTGCTCATAGAGTTTCGTCAGCTTCTCGACAGCATTCGGCTTCTGCGTCGTCGGAATGTTAGCCAGATGCCAAACCCGCAGCACTTCACCTACCGCTTTGTTGCAGCTTGCAGGCAGCGTCAGCTTCTTCACTTTCAAGTCGCAGAACTTCACCAATTCTAGGCAGTTAGTTCAGGTTCTCAATACAAGGAAGCGGTTGCCCAACTAACAACACGTTTGTTGCAGATCTAGTACGAAGCGGCGCATCCGATCTGGCTACAGCAGCACCAGAGCAATGAACGACAACAGTTACTGCTGACGCGACGTCAAACAGAGCTTACTTACACAAAAATCAGCCTGCTTAAATTGTAGTGTATAACTTTCTACATAATACCAAATGGCCTAAGTGTAATATAACAAAATATTATGTGATTTACAATTAATATAAAGTATCTATATAATGTAGTCAATCAAAATGTAGTCAATTATGATGGATTACTGTGTTTCCTAAGATGAACAAAATCTTACTTTTTTCAAATGTTCACAATTGTAGGTGATTTATACTTATAACCTTATTGATTGTTCTATTGTCTTGACATAATTATTATGAATAGAAATTAGAACACAATAAACTTTCGTTAAAATATATTAAGTAGATATTGAAATATCGCGTTTTAAAATGTATCCCTATATCGTGCCTTTACAAAAATGTTGGGTTCTTTGAGAAGTCTCTTCCTCTAAATGGATTTTTCATAAATTTTACCACAGTTGTTTTCTCAGCCAACCTCACCTTTATATATATATGTGTATATACATAATATATATATATATATATATATATAAATACAAACAATTGTCATTGGTCGCTGCCAACCAGCAATTGCATATATTGTAATATTTGTGTCTTTCATCTTTCATTTATTTATTTTAGTACCATTCAATTACAAAATAAAGCATTCACTATTCCATACTATAAATGACACTAGACACAGTTGGTGTGTGGTGGGGAAAATAACATTAATTGAAACAAAGCATTCAAAGACGGCACCTTACCTCTGTCGGAGGGGTCAATGACTACTTCGGGCAGACTCTCCACTGTTGGCAAAGCAGTCAGGGCAGTGGCCAGATTACTCGATGACGCAGAAGTAGCAACAACATTTGTCACATCAGATGGCACCGCCTTAAACATCACCTCCTGCCGCAGCGCATCCGTCTCCTGAAGCATCATCTGCTCCATCTCATTCACCTCGTTCCCCATCTCCTGCCTCATCTCGCTCCCCATTTCCAGCCGCATGTCCTTCATGTCACTCCCCATCTCCTGTCTCATCTCAGTCATCTCGTTCCCCATCTTCTGCCACATATCCTTCATCTCTCTCATCTCTTGACGCATCTCCCGCATCCCGAGCCCCACCTCCTGCCCCAACTCGTGTAACCTGCGCCCCATCTCCTGCACCATTTCTTCTCCGATTTTCTGCCCAAACTCGCGCTTCTCCAGCCCCATCTCTTGCTGCATCTCCTGCAGCATCCCAGGCATCTCCTGTCGTATCTCCTGATTCAACTCCCGCATCTTCAGACACAATTCTTCCCCCGTCTCACGTCCCGTCTCCAGCCTCAGTAGCTCGGTAGCAGCCACACTCTTATCGGTCTCCGGTCCACAATTAGCTGCATTCGTGGCTGTATCCGAGTGGGAATCTGTCGCAGTGATCTGCTTCACCCCAGACACCACGACGTCTGTCTGCGACGGACGATTCGACACTTCCGTCTTTACACTTGGGTCTGCTGAACACCTCATCGGAAACATTCTGTAATCAAACACAAAATGGTTGCACTCATGATGGGAACCATCATTAGTAGACAAACAAATGGGACAACACTTTCTCAACAACATTGCCGAACAATACGTGATGTCACCCGTACCTTTCTGGTATCACCATAAATCAACCCCTTCCTATCCGATGACCAGCCTGGGTCAACCCCTCCATTCCGGTGACCAGCCTGGGTCAATCCGTTCAATTCCGGTGACCAGCCGCGGTCAACCCCTTCCATTTCGATGACCAGCCTGGGTCAACCCCTCCATTCCGGTGACCAGCCTCGGTCAACCCCTTTCATTCCGGTGACCAGCCTGGGTCAACCCCTACCTTTCCGGTGACCAGCCTCGGTCAACCCCTTCCATTCCTGTGATCAGCCACGGTCAACCCCTTCCATTCCGGTAACCAGAATAGTTGAGTATCTCAGCATAAAGTATGCCAGGGAAAATATATGTTAGTGCTATTTTCTGTAGCATTTCAGAACTGCCTGATAAATAGTTGGTATGCAAGCAGGGCATGCACATTCCAATAAAATGTATTATTTGTTAGACGCTCTGCTAATAGTAAATAAAGTATATTTATACACTAAAATCCAAAGTATATCTCTATTCGACAATGCCTCCAACAACCAACTGATATATTATATAATAAATATAATAATACAACAAATTAATATAAGACTCCCTAAGATTGGTATATTTAACTAGATAAACTTTATCACACGTATGAATTTGTGTTAAATATAAAATGTCATTTGTGGGTAAATGGCTAAGTGAATAAATAAACATTGGGAGTTGCATTCAAATAACAATTAATGTAAAATTGAATAATCAGTTACCATAAATATAAATTAGTAAATAATTAGATTAATGCATTATTAGTTGCACAAGCAAAAATGCCTGTCACCTGACGGGATGCCTTTGTAGTTGACAGTCATGATAGTAATATTTACCGAATGTTAGAAAACACACACCATCGTTCCATAAACACAATATCGCACTCGCAGATATTTGTTGTTTGTTCAAAGGAATGAAGGTCGGAGAGAAAGTGAAGTTCATGTCCATCGATAAGCTCTGTTTGTGATATTGTAGAATTGTGAAATAGTATTGATGTGCTATTGGCATGAGGGTAGACATAAGCATATTATTGTGTCAGCATCGACGTCATGTTGCCAAGTCCATGACGCTGGGGCCTTTTTCCCGGAATATTTGCTTGCGCGTGTTGTTCCTTCAATTGTTAAGTTACGTTTTAAGCATTACGCGCACACTACGTCCTAACAACTGATTTACCCATAAAAGGTGATAATTTGGACATACATGTGATAATTTGAAAATATACAGGTAGTGCGTCCTATGCTAGGGGGGTTAACCAAACAGCATCCGCAAACTCGATTATAATTAGATGATGTATGGACACTAAAACGTTAAAAGCAAGTAAAAGTTGTGTGTTTTAGGATTAGTTTTAAATGTGTCCATGCACTGGGTTAGCCTTACACATTCCGGCAGCGCGTTTTAGACGGTAGGTACTGCGTACGGGAATGAAAAAGGCTCGAACCATTCAAGGTTATGGAGTGGAACAGTTAGTAGCGGGTCGACACGTATGGCGAGATAGATTGGCTTCCGGTCATGGAGGACGGAGAATACTAACACAAGTAACTTCTACTGAATACGCCACTTCACAGGCAACCGGTGCAGGCGTCTCGGTGCTGCCGTGATGCTTTGGCGATTACTTCACGGAATTCGTAAGACGGCTCTGGCCGCCGAGTGCTGAAGCATCTCAAGGCAATGGAGTAAACGGTGTGATGCTCCGTTCAGCATTGCAGTGGCTTAGTCGATTCTTGAGGTCATTGATGCATGCATGTATATATATATAGACATATATATATATATTGTATATATATATATATATATATAAATATATATATATATATATATATATATACATGCATGCATCAATGACCTCAATAATCTATATATTTGAAAACGACATATGAAAGTCGCCAAATCGGCAATATGTCTAGATTTCGTGATTTCGTGAGAATCTACCACACACACACACACACACACACACACACACACACACACACACACACACACACACACACACACACACACACACACACACACACACACACACACACACACACACACACACACACACACACACACACACACACACACACACACACACACACACACACACACACACACACTAAGTTACAAATCCGATTCTTGTGATACCACTCGAAACAGCTGTCAACGAACAGATTAATGGATTTATTGTTGTTTAAATTGATCATATTAGTTTCCATAAGTTTCACGTCATATGTAGTGAGCAAATGTTGTAATTTATGAATAAATATAAAGACATGGCTTTACAATGATATCGGCTTTGCTTTTGTGGGATCATTATTGATATGATAAACGCGGACTTATAACATGTGTTTCGCTGGTCTCGCTTATATTTCTTATAATTGGGTACCTGAGGAATAGTTAATAACATATTTATGGTAACATATTTATAATAATGTATTACTAAGAATACTTCAGCTTTGACAGCTAACACATGTTAACATACATTTATCAACATACATTGATTTAAAAAAAATCTGAATAACCATAACACAATCACACAAGTTCTTAACGGTTGCGCTAGCGTACATTGAATAGAAGGTTAAACAAATATTGGTGAAGGGAGAATTGGTGAAGGGAGCACACACACACACACGCACACACACACACACACACACACACACACACACACACACACACACACACACACACACACACACACACACACACACACACACACACACACACACAAACAAAACACAGACACACACGCATGCGCGCACGCACGTATATGTTGTCACTTGAGTACGTATACATACGAATGCATGTATAATCGCGAACACTTATACACGGACAAACACACATATACACACACGTAGTAGAACCAAACAAATCTACTCCTGTACATTCAACCATACACACTAATATTCACACAGGCACACTGCACACATCCGTACATAAACACATGCGCATATGCATCACTGTAATTTATTTGCAACAATAACATTGTGATAGCATCTTCGAGGTGTTTAAATACCAGGGCTCATTTGTATTATATTCCCAGCCAGGCAGCTCTGTTCGGCTTGGCACATATAAGGATCACTACACTCAGTTTCCTACACAGCCTGTCACAGTGTTAATGTGTCCCAAACAATTAACTAACCTTTCGGAAATTGCGCGAACACATTAATGGCGAACGACCATTGTTTACATCTCTCGACGGTTGTGTTGCGGTGTGGAAGCTTTCATTGTTACTTGTATACTATATCACATATCCTGTAGTGCGTGACGAACGACGCAAGCATTGAACATTTTGTCCGCTTCACCACTTAACTCATCCTCGAGGGTTTAATTAGTTTCTCATCGCAGACAAAACCAGCAGTCAAACAAGTTACAGCATAACACAAAGGAACACCAGCTGTAATGATAGTAAGCGCTGGCAAAAAAGGGTGATATTATAAAAGGCGTACTATTCTAAATGCGACGGCTTGTTTTGAAACCTTGTTGTCTCCATTAATTTTCTCTTTATGATCGATTTAATGTTGTTCATTTACTTTGTTGGTACAAAAAAAGAGGTTGGACCTACCGTATTTGCCGATAACAGTACACAACATGTTTGTATGTGCAATTAATTGAAACAAATTGCTTTGTCTTATATCCGTCGTCAGATTTTTCATTAAGTTATGGTATTACATTTATATATTAATGACTAACGTTGGACAACTGCATCTCCTCCGAGACGCTGATAGCATCAGGAAGTGTAGGGGTACCACTATTAGTAATAATAATAACATAACTTCTATTGCGCCTACATCCTTGGAAACCAAGCTCAGATGCGCATCAAAACAAAAGGATTGGTCAATATCAAAATCCATAAGCAGTATTCCAGTTGTCAACAGATGGGTCAAGGCGCTAGGGAGCTACTGTAGATAAGCAAGGTTGTAAAGATGCGTTTTTAAATGACGACGGAATTGTTGTAATATTTTCTACTGATCCAAACTAAAAGGGAGCATATTCCAAAGAGTTGGTGCAGCAACAAAAAAGCCCCAGTTCCAATGTTAGTGTTGACTTTTGTGTGAACAAAAAGTAGGTCAGAACTAGATGATCGTAGCTGGATAGGTTTTCTTACAGGAATAACTTGCGTAACTTTCAGGAAGGAATCAGCTGTTCCCCTGGTCGCTACACCAGCCACTACCACAAGATCAATCCACCCGGAGCATTCTAGTATGTCCCCCAAACAAGACCACAAGGCTTTCTCTGTGTGGAGCCCTCCGAGCATCATGACAAGCATGTGCTCTCCAACAGAGTTCGGGAAAGCCCACTGAATGTGTTTCGCTCGGTCCTGGGCAACATGATGAGCGGCCCATGAGACTGCATCTTCAAGGGTCACCGATGCATTCCCGAGTAGTGCAGACACTTTCTCTGTCCACTCTGTTTCTTCAGAGATGGCTTTGTCGAGGTTGTTTGACAGCTGAACACTGCTTGCAGGAGGAGCCGGAACCGTCGATTCAGAACTCCTCACGGCCACAGCTTGTACGACGGTGTACGTTGGTGGTAGAGATGCCTTTTATGTATTGCAAACCGAAGACACCTTACAAACAGGTTGCTCTTCGCCGGCGTGATCAGCCTTCGGAAACTGAGAAATAGATATCCCGGTGCCATGGAAAGAACCCTGAGCGGTCGTTGATGATAGGTTTACGTCGATATGATCGATTGCCTTCCTTCTCTGTTTGTCGGGTGACAGTCTCAGCGATTGCGCACTCTGCTTGAATCACTCTACTGTATGTGCTGCAAAGACCCAAAGAGCTAATTTTTTTGATAAGAACTTTGATCCTCAATGCAGAATGGGTAGCAAGGTCCACATACAGTGGTAGAGGTGGTTCGCGGAACAATATGTGGCGATTATGATCACGCGTCATCCGATTTTCTGCAGTTGTATTTCATCTTTTTTTCTTGCTGTTGAATGTGATCAGCTGGATGATTATAAGAACGTCTTGGGTGCAACGTACTTCCGAATCCATTCCATTGCCACACAGCAGCATAGATGCTAACAGTTTCAAGCATTGTGACGCTCCTTGAATTTGACAATCATTAGAGAAAGTTCCAGCAAACGGCGGAATGTTCGTGCTAAATGTCTTGCTGCATAGCTTTGCCACCTTTGCTATCAGCAGCACTTGATCTTGCATGTTTCGCTGCTCAAAGGCGGCCCCCAACATTTCTTGCATCCCCGCAGGGAACATTTGCACGCAAAGTTTACCGTGGGATTGTTCATGCAGCCAGTAATTGCAGAAATGTTCCAAAATTTCTTCTTTTAAGCAAGTTTTGTTGACTGCAGTGCTGTGACCCAGCTCTTCCAACCTTTGTTCGAAGGAAGTATGCAGCGTAGATAGCTTAAACATTGTTTCTCCACGCTCAACTGCCGACTCGATATCACCAGTTATATCTGCAAATGCTCGAGCTCGGTTAACTTCTCGCAACTCCGAGTAGCTTCCACCGAAGCTTTTGCGTTTTGTTGTAAAGAACGAACGGTGTTTGTTCCTGTATTTCACAAGACAGGAAGTGTGGTATTTAGCCTATAATGCAACTAAATCGCCGCCACCAATTTTCGCGCACAATTCGTAATCGTTCATCTCTTCAGCCATAGAACGTAGTGATCGTTCAGCATTGTGAGTGCTATAGCCATGGAGTTGGCCAGATTCGTCACCTTTGCTGCAGAATATACAGCAGCTTCCGTTGTTCTTTTCCACTTCATTGCTCGTTCGAGTTTAGCGTTGCTGAATTTGTATCGACGTGAATGCTGCCACTTTCCTTCTCAACTCAACAGAGTATTGACATTTCAGATGTACCGGGAGCTTTCCAATATCTTGGAACCCCATAATGATGGTCACATTCTCCTCAGAGTATTGTCCATCTGGAATTCTTAGAGGACACCATAATTTTTTTCAGATGCTTCCTAACAGATAACGCATAGGTTTCAGTTGATAGAACAGCTATTTGTCTCGTCAATGTGTGTGCTTTCCATCTAAAACAAAATATTATTGAAATAGGTCGATTTGTTTTATCGAGCACGCGCAGTTTACGTTAGGCCTATTATAGCATATTGTTGATATAGCATAACTTGACGAATCTAATGATTGTACATTGTGACAGGGTAAGACATTTCCCTTAACCGTCTTACACAACGCTGGTCTGACCCAATTCATATCGTCGCCGTGTCACCATAACACTCTAATATCCCTCACATTTTTATCAAAGTCATATAAATATATTCAAATGCGAGTACTTTTGATAGTAATCATTTATGTATCGTCACACGGTGAATATCTTAGCAGTGATTTGAATGAAGATAAATGATCAAATCGCAAACCACACGTTTAATTATGCACTTATGTTTCATAGCGTCTGATATCGCGTTCGTCTCGAGTCCGGCAGGTGGATGACAGCATCATCTAGACACTACTAAGTCCCATTCATTAATTTTACCTATTTAGAAGTAGGCCTTGAAGTAAAACAAAATAAACCAACACAAACTTAGCTTGCATATATGCACAAAAACAGTCGCCCTGCTGAACAATACAAATTTCCCCATCATTGCCATTTGACCTTGACATTTCCAGGTTACTGACATGTAACCTTGACATTCACGGTTAAGAACACAACATCAGATTTAGATGTACGCATGCATGCATGCGTACAAAACAGCGATGGTACTAAAAATATGAATTTCATTATTGTTATTATTATTATATAAATAAAAGCAGGGATGTTTTTGAGAAAAAAAATTGACCGTGACATTCAAGGTCATATATATACATATATGCCCACATACATGTATACATAAATAATTATACACACACATTCGTACACATATAAAACAGTGGTGGTATTAAAAAAGATATATTTCACGTTCAGTAACATTTGACCTTGAAATTCAAGGTCAATGACACAAAATCTGACGTGGAGCCCCCTAATCGGATTCGCCGTAAAATTTTACATATATGGTCAAATTTTCATGCTTTTATTCGGCAAGTAACGATTCGGCCAAAAATTGGCCTTAACAAACCAGACTAATATACCGGCGAATACAGCGAAGATCACGAATATGATAAAAACAGCAGCGACATGTTTGAGATATGTGTTGTCGGAAATTGAAGTTACTATCAAAGATCACTCCTAGATTCCGCACCGAGGTTGCTGGCGTGATATACTGATTCAAAATACGCGTAGGGAAAAAACATCCAGTTTAATACGCTGCATTGGAGTACCGATAATGATCAATTCAGTTTTATTTGCATTTAATTTCAACTTCCTGTCAGTCATCCAGTGGAAGATATTTTGAAGGCAATCACTTTGTTGGTTAAGGGAGCGATTTGTATTTGGGGTAGCCAACGAAATGTAGATCTGAGTATCATCAGCATAAAGATGATGAACCAAGTTATGTCTTTGTATAACAGAGCTTAGTGGCTTGGTGTAAAGAGTAAATAGCAAAGGCCCAAGAACAGAAAACTGGGGAACACCAAATAAAGCCGGAAGTGCAGCTAAAAATCAGTTCCCAATCTTTATAGTTTGGTATCTATCAGTTAGATATGAAGAAAAGAAGCTTAGTGCTGTGCCAGACATGCCGTACCACTTTAATAGGCGTTCAATGAGAATGCTGTGATCCATCGTGTCAAAAGCGGCAGAGAGATCTAGTAAGGTATGTGCAGTCACTTTACCATTATCAATGTTCAAGTTAATGTCATTATGAAACTTTAAGAGGGCAGTCTCTGTTGAATGAAACTGTCTACATGCTGACTGTGACACATTAGTTAAGACATATGTGCTAATGTGTGACCTTAGACGACTTGCTACAATTTTTTCTAGTATTTTGGAAATAAAGCTGAGGTTAGAAATAGGTATATAACCGTTTAAGTCTTGTTTAGGCAGATATGACTTCTTAAGAAATGGTGTGACATGTTTCTTCATCAAAAAAGGTGTCACTGCCCGCAGTAGTGCAATCTCGCTTGACGCCTGCGGCCAGTGGACACACAACAAATGTGCTGGTGTTGTTACACACACACATATATATATATATATATGTATATATATATATATATATATATATATAAGTCTCTATATATACATAATTTATAAAATGTTTGCTTCCCACAGACATAAACAATTTCTGTCGTAAAACAGTTTCCTCTCACGCACACGTCACATGACTTACTCTTATACTTGGTCACAACTCTGAAACAGCAAATTATAAATATGTACTTACTCTAACTATATCGTTCGGATTACGACAACAAAGGAAACATATTTAACTACTGGATATTATTTATACGTGATCTACTGGTGCCAAATATTTTGCCTTACATATGCACATAAACATCACCCGGATACAATTTAACGCCCGGATAAATGTAAGCGCGACAACGACACGGCCAACAACAACATCAGCCACCAACCACCGATCTTAACGCAAGCAAACCTCGGGGATGAGGGATGTTATCCTGATGTCGACAACCACCTGTTGCACACTGTTGATGACCTCAACGAAAAGTCAACGATGGAGAGAACCTTGACTTTAAATGTTTACATTAAAAGGGTATCAACTGTGTGCATTTTAACTCACGAAGTCTTTGTGTGTGTGTGAGTGTGTATGTGTGTGTGTGTGTGTGTGTGTGTGTGTGTGTGTGTGTGTGTGTGTGTGTGTGTGTGTGTGTGTGTGTGTGTGTGTGTGTGTGTGTGTGTGTGGGAAGCCGAAACTTGACGATTTAAGAGTTCTCGCAGCCAACACTAAAGTGGCAGTGATCGGCATCACCGTGTCTAGGTTAGACTCGTCGGTCACAGACACGGCAATCGAAATTACTGACTATGCTGTTCTCCGTCACGACAGGAATCGCGAGGGTTATTCATGAACTTGTTATTTTGACTTGCTGTTACTGTCATGCGATTGCCGTGCGGTTATGCTATGTATTACAAAAGCATGTGTGACATTTCACAGTTATAACTTTTATAATCGTTAATTTAAAATATTGTCTCAAGGGGGCGTCTTGCCCCATACCTGAGGAAAGACGCCCTCTTATATGGGGCATGAGGCCCCCGGGGGATCCATGCCGCATAGACGGTTTCATTGTATAACATACAAATACTGAAATGAGACAAACTCGTGATCAACGTGAAAAAAGATGTATGTATTATTGTATTCAATACAAATATCTAACCTACAGAATTACGACAGTCCTTCACTATCAGGTAATATAATTTTACCATTGTATAACATACGAATACTGAAAGGAGACATAATCGTGTCAATCTGAAAATGGAGTGTAGGTATTATCTTATCCAATACAGGTATATAACCTACATAATTACGACAGTTCTTCACTGTCAGGTAACATAACGTTATAAAAATTCAAGTTGTGTAAATGAATGCACCCAGCAACAGACAGCTTCGTTCAGTCACTATCTGACTCGCAGTTTGGACATATGGACCCATTTCTGGCACATCTGATACTGCACCCACACTTCCATTGACCTGCAGTTCACGAACGGCTCGGCGCAGATGGTGCATGGCCAATCCTCCTCCTTACAGCAATACGTGACCTGATTCAGCAATACGTGACCTCGGGCGTGGATGGGATAGTTTTGGTTTTGGTGACAGTTTCTCTGAGGTCATTGACCAACTGGCGTGTTGCCAGCTAGGCTGTAGATGATCCGGCAGTTGGCAGCAGTACTGAGGATGATCCGGTAGTTGGCGTCAGTACTGAGGATGATCCGGCAGTTGGCAGCAGTACTGAGGATGATCCGGTAGTTGGCGTCAGTACTGAGGAGGATCCGGCAGTTGGCGGCAGTACTGAGGAGGATCCGGCAGTTGGTAGCAGTACTGAGGATGATCTGGCAGTTGGCGTCAGTACTGAGGAGGATCCGGCAGTTGGCTACAGCACTGAGGAGGATCCGGTAGTTGGCGTCAGTACTGAGGATGATCCGGCAGTTGGTAGCAGTACTGAGGATGATCTGGCAGTTGGCGTCAGTACTGAGGAGGATCCGGCAATTGGCAGCAACACTGAGGAGGATCCGGCAGTTGGCGGCAGTACTGAGGAGGATCCGGCAGTTGGTGGCAAGGCAGAGGATGAACTACCGGTCGGTGGCAAGGCATCCTCATCGATAACCGCAGCGGTAACATAGTCTTCATCCGTGAAGATTTCTGCGTCAAATGGCCAAATTCCACACGCGTGAAAGCCTGCCACGTCCTTGTCTGGTGTGGATGATCGCAGGAATGCCTTTCCCAATATTGCTGCCATGGCGTACGCGGTGATTCTCCTTCCGGGATTGGCGACCATCTAGCTGTCAGCCGCTGCGTTGTACGCACTCTTGAGGGATTTAAAGTATGACCTGTCCAATGGCTGAAACTTGTGTGTGGTGTGCGGTGGCAGCGTGGTCAAGGTAATGCCACGGCTACTCGCATACTCTACCGTAGCCAGAGTCTTGTGTCTGTGGTGGCCATGGAGGATTACAATATGGGGCCCGTCAACTGGTGCATTCGTGAAATTGGCAAAATGCTTCAGCCACCTCACAAATAGATCAGAGTCCGTCCAGCCGTTGGAACTGCATTAGCCAACGGATTGACATGACGCACTTGTCATCAGCGATTCAATCGTTCTCTTTTTCGGAAAGGTGAACATCGGTGTCAGATATGTGCCGACCGGGTTCATCCCGCAGATGACGGTGATGGTAGCTACGCGCTCCTGGCTTGTCACTTTCCCCACCTGGTGAACTCCTTTCGTAGCAACAATCTTGCCTGGCTTTTGCACATTCGTTATTCCGGTTTCGTTCATGTTCCATATTCGTGCTGACGTGTACGTCGACATCTGCAATTGTGATTTATACAGTTCGAAGAATTGGCGTACCTTTAAAACCGACAGCCCGCGCAGTGTTGGTGTTCTGTGGGCGCCAGATTGGCAAATGTTCGTGCAATTTGAAGAACCCGCGCAGCTAATCGCGTCCTACTATCTTGGTTTCGGCAGAAAAATGCTGTTTCAGACACAAATAATCGGCGAGATCATAGGCCTGGCGTCTCACGTCTACAGTCGTCAACCCGTACAAACATTTCTCCATGTAAGAAATGTGGTCGCGCAGAATGCTCTCAGCGGGAGCAGGTAGCGCTGTATTCATCGACCCAAGCGCAAGGGCATCCCGCGTAGCAACCCTGTTGTCACGGTGTCTACGCGACGGACGTCGACTGACTGTCTTCAGCGGCTGCTTCTCCAACGCTACGGGTGCAGCTTTCGGCGTTTCATCGCCGTACGCACCCCATTCCGTCTTTCGCTTGTATGTGCGAATCGTATCTGAACAAAAGTGCTCACTAAACAAGTGATCACACCACATACAGGTATGCAAATATTACGTTCGGTAAGCTGTGAATGACATTCCGCACTGACCGTTTAAGCGGAACTTTAGATACATTGTCAATTGCAACATACTAATGGAGCGTTAGAGCGCACTATGAAATTATCTCACCAGCTACGCAAAACAAATATATTTTTGTGACCTACTCACGATTGTACATTACCCAAATCGCGGCGTCTTGCCCAGCACGGTAGGGGGGATTAATGCCCCCAGCATGCATGATCTATACAAATGTCAATTCCAGCTCTAATACTAATTACCGCCCATTTTTTTATATAAAAATGAATGTCCCATGCCCCACCCGATGTAATACAAGGGGGGTTGTTACCCCACGGGGCTCCATGCCCCACCCTACCCCATGTACTAATCTAGAAACTGTGAGGGCTGAATAATAATAATAATACATTTAATGTGTAATATAAATTAAAATAAATTAAGTAACATGGAACAAAATAATTTGAATATGGTAGTAAGACGTTAACTTAACCCTCATCAGTACAGTTGCCAGAACTTACTAATCCGTACACCTGGGGTCCACCTGGACCCCATCACTAGTTCATGCCATTCTGATTTCTAATCATGATATTTTAGTCTTAGAATACATTTCACATTTTGATGGTTTTTAGGCGACTATCTTGGTGAAACAAAGGTACTGATACTAACTTTTAAATTTACAATGATAATAATTGAAACAAAACATGTTATATCCAGGTGTGCAAGACTTCTTACGATATTTAGCCCCAAAATACGCAATTAAACAATGTGGACCCCAGAATACTATAGCAATGTCAGTAATAATAATGATTCTCTAACTGATTAAACTGAAGTCATAGTTTCACAGGGAATGTCGAACTCACAAGGACACGATATTGGAGCTCAACACTTGCGAATATATGCGTCTACACCTTTATGTAAACTCATCACACTGGATGATGGGAGTAGAATATATGCGTCTACACCTTTAGATACACTCAACACATTGGATGATGGGAGTAGAATATATGCGTCTACACCTTTAGATACACTCAACACACTGGATGATGGGAGTAGAATATATGCGTCTACACCTTTAGATACACTCAACACATTGGCTGATGGGAGTAGAATATATGCGTCTACACCTTTAGATACACTCAACACACTGGATGATGGGAGTAGAATATATGCGTCTACACCTTTAGATACACTCAACACATTGGATGATGGGAGTAGAATATATGCGTCTACACCTTGATGTAAACTCATCACATTGAATGATGGGAGTGTAATATATATGCGTCTACACCTTTAGATACACTCATCACACTGGATGATGGGAGTAGAATATATGCGTCTACACCTTTAGATACACTCATCGCATTGAATGATGGGAGTAGAATATATGCGTCTACACCTTTAGAGACACTCATCACATTGGACGATGGGAGTAGAATATATGCGTCTACACCTTTAGATACACTCATCACATTAGATGATGGGAGTAGAATGATCTGCGCAGCAGTGATTGCCAAATATGGTGCAGAATTGCTGGACTTTCCGATCAGCAATTCTATTATGATTATTGATAATTACTCGTGCAGTAAGCTAGATTTTTAACATTAATTAGTAAAAGAGTACTCTCTCTTTGATGATACAAGTTCTATTTGCTTAATTTCTTGCAGTAAGGTGGAATTACAGGTGATTCCGATTAGTGTTAATTTTTCTTGCAATCAGCTGAAGTCTCTACTGACTCTGACTATTGGTAACTACTCGAGTAGTGAGGTAGTTATTTATTGATACACTAGTAATAACTTGCAAGCAGCTGAAGTCACTACTGACTCTGACTATTGGTAACTACTCGTGTAGTGAGGTAGTTATTTATTGATACACTAGTAATAACTTGCATACGAGCACAGTCTTTTTGATGATACAAGTTCTACTTTTTATGTTATCTTTGTTTATTTTTGATTAGCATTAACCTAATCGATATTTGTAAATGCTGCAATGTTGGTGTTACAGTTGTTTGCTGTTAACAATATTGTACAGCCTACAGAGGAAATATATTTCATATCGTAATGCTCTATTACCTCTTTTCGGAACGAGCCATTTTGATACTAACAATTGATATATTATTATTTTGGTTAATCATAAATGTCAAACTAATTATCATTATTTATAAGTATTCAAATGTTCAATTGATAAGTGGTTACAGACATATGATGATTTATTTTACCAAAAAATTATGCTAAATTGGTAAGTACTTTTTTCTTTCTTCATTGACAGCCGTTGTTGCTCAATTTCTTCCATTAATGTAATTAGTAGGTCTAACAGTGTTTTTTCTTTTGGATTTAGCGTCTTTCTCAACTAATCCACCTATTTACATTATGTGTATCATTGTTCTGGTGTACGCATGGAACAACAGTAGCAATCGATCTAATCATTTGTATCACTCCATAATTTTATGTACATACTGTTATATTAATATTATTAAGCACACGTATGACCATTCCTACAAACGCAGGCTCCGTTACATTTAATGAGGCTTTCCTCTCCTAATTAAGAGGTACTCAAAACAACCTGTGTAATGTTTTAGATACAAATTATGATAATAACGAACCACAAGTAATATACTGCTGTTTTTATTATGACATTGATAAATTCGGTAACCTGGCAAATAAAACCACTAACAGTTTTACTATTCTAAGCTCAAACATTCAGTCTATAAATGCAAAATTTAATGAACTTGAAATATTCATAGATGACTTACGTAGTAATAATTTTAAATTTAGTATAATATGTTTACAAGAGATGTGGAAAACTGTTAATGATGATTTCTCTCAATTTTGTTTAAATGGATATGATTGTATAACACAGGAAAACAATGTAGTGACAAAGGAGGGTTATTAATATACGTAGATGATAAATATAAATTAAGTAAAAATGAATCTAAATGTGCACGATAATTGGGAAGGGTTAATAATTCAAGTAACTGGAAATGGTTTATCAAAGACAATGACCGTCGGAAATATATATAGACCCCCAAGGTCATGTAACGAAAATATTACACAATTTACTTATGAATTTTCATCACTTTTATCGTCTCTGTAAAACAGCAATAATAATAATAATCTCATTATAGCAGGGGATTTTAATATAAATTTAATAAATATAAATAAATGAAAACAGAATATACAGTGATTTTTTGATTCCTTAACATCTCATAGTTTTTATCCCCAAATTACGTTCCCAACTCGTTTCACTACAACAAACTGAACACTAATAGATTTTTTTGCTCACTAAATCAATTTATATTAAAAAATACTGCTGGGATTTTCACCAACATTTTCTTAGACCATCAACCTTATTTTCTAATTATAGACACTATTCCTAACGCTGAACTCCCTCCTAAAGTTGTAAAAATTAATATACAAAGTGTTGAAGCTATGCAGAAAGTAAATATTGAAATTGGTTCTTATAAATTATAAAACAAATTACATAAAAAAACAAAATTAAGATCCCAACCTAAATTACAATATAATGCATGAAGAAATCATGAGCGCTAAAAGTAAGTACATGCGTATTAAAATAATGAAATTTAATAAATACAAACACAAAAAAATCGACATGGATCACCCAAGGTTTACTCAAATATATTATATATCGGGACACACTTTATAAACAATTAAAAATGACTGACTCTAACTCATCAGACTATGATATTACTAATACGAATCTAAAAACTTACAATATCATAGTAAAAAGAAATATCCGTGCAGCTAAACAAATCTACTTCGAATCACGATTTAACCAATACAAAAAATATATCAGATACTACCATAACAGATAAATCAGGAATAGCAAACAAATTCAATAACTATTTTACAAACATAACTCAAACTATTGTAGAATACATTAAATATACAGGAAGCAAAACATATGACTACTACTTAAATGCAAAACGTTAGGTCTATTCTCAAATTTAAGAATGTGGATGAAGAAACAGTAAGGAAAACAATAAATGATCTCCCAACTAAAACAGAAGTGGATTTGATGGAATTTCATCAAAATTGTTGAACCAGCAATAATTAAATCACTAAACCTTAGTAATTAACCAAGTTATTAATAGTGGCATATTTCCTGATAAACTATATATTGCAAAACTAGTTCCAATTTTCAAAAAGGATGACCCAACTCTAATACAAAATTACAGGCCAATTTCTCTCCTTCCAACTATTTCTAAAGTACAAGTAGAGACAATAATCCATAACCAGTTATCCACTTATTTTATTGATTCCAAGCTATTTTTTAATAATCAGTACGGACTTAGACCTAACCATTCAACAGATTATGCATCACTCGAACTAGTAGATATAATAATTACTTAAATGAACAAAACACAATTACCAATCAATATTTTTCTTGACCTTTCCAAGGCTTTTGATACTATTGAACATTCGATATTTTTAACAAGTTAAGATATTATGGCATAGATGGCAAGACTCTTTTATTCGAAAGCTATTTAAGCAACCGGAAAGAGTATACCGAATTTGAAGATAGCACATTTGATACTTTACCTATGAAAGTAGGTGTGCCATAAGGGTCCATCCTTGGACCACTTTTATTTACTATATATATAAATGATTTTTCACAAGCAAGCCACATGTTTAAATTTATAATATATGCTGATGATACCACTTTATTTAGCACAATTGAAATTTTTAGTGATAAAGCAAACAATAGAAATATATAATCTGTAATAAATGAAGAACTTCTCAAAATAATTGAGTGGCTTAATATTAATAAGTTGTCACTAAACAAAATTAAAATAAATATATGACCTTCCAAATGCCAAACAAATCTACGCAGAGCATATTTCTCAAAATTGATAATATAAATATTGAGACAGTGGAAGAATTTAACTTCTTAGGTTTTACTTTAGATATTAACTTAAATTGAGAAAAAAAACAGTGAAAAAAAAAATGTTCCAAAACTATAGGAATATTAAATAGATTAAAACATGTGTTACCTTTAGAAATATATCTTTTTATATAATGCACTGTTACTATCTCATATTAATTATTGTATTATGACCTGGGGTTAACATGGAAACAGATTAACGAAAATTCAAAAGAAAGTGGTGCGAATTATAACATTAAGTAAATACAATTCACATACAAAACCGCTTTTTAAACAACTCAACACACTAAAAGTAGAAGACTTTCTAAATTTACAAGAACTAACATTTTATTACAAATACAAACATCAAAATTTACTCGTTTACTTATTAAATTGGCAGTTAACCCCAAATACCAGCACAAACAAATATGACACTCGAAAAGCAACTAAACTACACACCTTCAGAACTAAACATAAATTTGCAAAAAAAGTGTCTTAAATATAACTTACGACATGTTATAAATAATATCCCTGATTTTGTGAAAGATAATATAGTGACCCATAGTTGGAAAGGATTATCAAGTTATGCTAAAAACCACATGCTACAAAAATAAGCAAATGCAATATACTAAATTGCTACTTATGCCAATTAAATTAATCAATTAGAAATGAGAAGCAAAGTTAATAAAAATGCATCTTTTAAATTTGTACATGCAAACTAAACACATTACAAACCACATTACATCAACAAAGCAACCATCGTACACATTATGTAAGAGAAGACAAATACATTTCTTATTTTAATGTTTGACATAATCATTATATTTTGTCTGGGTGGCTCCTTTGATAGCGATCAGTTTTGATCTTAATAGGAGTCTCCCATCCCACAGCAACTGTTTTCTTTCCTTTTGTTGCAAAATGTACACTGTATTCTGTTGATTGCATATTTGCAGTTGTATTATACATTTCACATTTCAATATTACTGTATATGGCGGTATGTGTGTATATGTATGTAATACGTGTATGTGTGTATATGTATGTAATACATATACGTGTGTATAAGTATGTAATACATGTACGTGTGTATATTATGTAATACATGTAAGTGTGTATATGTATGTACTACAAGTACGTTTGTATATGTATGTAATACATGTACGTGTGTATATGTATGTAATGCGTGTACGTGTGTATATGTACGTTATACGTGTATGTGTGTATATGTACGTAATGTGTGTACGTGTATATATGCACGTAATACGTGTACGTGTGTATATGTACGTAATACGTGTACGTGTGTATATGTATGTAATACGTGTACGTGTGCATATGTATGTAATACGTGTATGTGTGTATATGTATGTAATACGTGTATGTGTGTATATGTATGTAATACGTGTATGTGTGTATATGTATGCAATACGTGTATCTGTGTATATGTATGTAATACGTGTATGTGTGTATATGTATGTAATACGTGTATGTGTGTATATGTATGCAATACGTGTATCTGTGTATATGTATGCAATACGTGTATGTGTGTATATGTATGTAATACGTGTATGTGTGTATATGTATGTAATACGTGTATGTGTGTATATGTATGTAATACGTGTATGTAATACATGTATGTGTCTACATGTATGTAATACATGTATGTGTGTATATGTATGTAATACATGTACGTGTGTATATAATTATACATCTTTTGTATTTGTTAATGCTGTTGACAAAATAAAATCATCCTTAAATCCTTAAATCCTTAGGGCAGAGGTATCATTGCTTCTTGGCTGCTGGATCCACCTGGGCTGCATGCTAACGAACATTTGATTGGCTTCCTTGTTAGTCTCACGCATAATAATATCCAGGATTTCGTTTGTGAGGAACAGTTCAAAGGAATCCTTGATGGCTTTAACTATGCCTATGTTGTACTGATGGGGGTTAAAATAAACACAGTACCATAATAAACATAATTAATAAATTATAAAGCATCAATTAATCATTAAGATAAAACAGTATAAAATCACGTAAGTCAATTAGTATTTCTAAAATATTACTAATATAAATAAGTTCACTGGATCACTGTCACAAACAAGCTAATATTATTCTGAACTGTACTTACCTAAGAAGAAACCTGTATTAATGTGTGTATGCTACCGTCCGCCCAAGCAGGTGGATGTTTTAAATGTACTAGAGCAATCCTGCCTGCACTGTAATTCAGTCACCAACCAAGAATTCATCGTAATGAGTGATTTAACGTTGACTATTCTCACTTGAGCACTAACACTAATTCGTTGCATGTATCACTAAACCATTATATGTATTTGTTTGGTACGACCCAGCTCATTAACACGTCTACAAGGATTACCAGTGCAACTTCCACCATCTTAGATCCCATCGTTGTCTCAGACCCTGTTAAAATAACACAATGTGGTGTATTAGATGTTGGCAAAATGACCACCAATTCATTATTGTACACGCAAATGAAAGAAAACTACTGTTAATCAACACAACGGTGTGACATTACGATCGCACAAACACTACAGTAAGGATATTTTTGAAGTAAAACTGCAAGCGCTGGACTGGCAGGATGTATTAGCTGTTAACTATGTGCACGAGGCTTTTTATCATTTTAAATCTAAGTTGATGGCCAGCATTGATAGTATTGCCTCCACTCATCCTCGCAAGCTAGGGCTGTTTGCCATACAAAACTAGCCCTGGCAGATCTCCTATGCGAAGTGCGGAAGTTAGCTGAGTCAAACAAGTAATTGACTTCGCCAGTCGCGACTGCATCACCCGTGAGAACGGCGCAAATACACATCCCAATTTGAAGACGGATAAACGACTTCTGGGAATCCCAATATATCATGACCCGTTCACCCATTAGTACGAGCAGCTGAGCGGTATTGTGTATTCGAATAAGTGCTTCTACTTCCTAAACATTGCATGCAGCACGAACCGCGGTTCGTTGAAATTAGTTTTATTATTACCACCAAACCTGTCGCCAAGGACTGATCTAGTGAGCGATTTCATAGGCTGAGCTTAAATTAAGAGTTTCGCAAAGCGATCAGCCAGGGGGTACTGCTGGCTGGCAGCAGCGACCTCTGTCGCGCGGGGATGACACCACTGAAGTATGACCGGAGAGATATTGGATCTCATTCATGCAGTACCAGAAATACCGACACAAACCAAACAAGCATGCGTATCCACCCTTCCCGCGAGCGGCGGCGATATTAATTTGTATTACGCGCCCAAGACAAATAAAATCATCCTTAAATCCTTAAATCCTTAGGGCAGAGGTATCATCGCTTCTTGGCTGCTGGATCTACCTGGGCTGCATGCTAACGAACATTTGATTGGCTTCCTTGTTAGTCTCACGCGTTTGTGAGGAACAGTTCAAAGGAATCCTTGATGGTTTTAACTATGTCTTCAGATGTCACCCCAACATTATTCCGGATGACATCTTGAGGACCTCTCGTATGGATTGCTGGCCCATTCAGATTCCATACTTTGCCATTTCCTGCAAGCTTTACCTGTTATCTTGGGTGATGTTGGATCTGTCTAACATTACCTTGTGCCTCCTGTGGATTAGCCTGTTCCTGGATGTCATCATGTGGCTGATCTTGACGTCAGCCATGACCCAGACCCCGTCCTCTACATCTTCCTCTACCTCTTCCTCTACATCTTCCTCTACCTCTGCCTCTACCTCTATTTTCATCACCTACTCTTCCTCTTCCCCTTCCTTCTATGCCTTCCTCAGCTCTTGCTCCTTCTTGCCCTGCCACTACAGCACTGTCTGGCACTTGATCAGGTCTTCTATCGTTTGCCTCTAAATTATGTTGATTTTCAAGAACAGGCTGACCACCTGTTGGAACAGGCTGACCATCCGCTTCTTACATATCAGAATCTGGTTCAGACACATGGTCTTCAATTTTGGAGTCAACATCAGGACCAGCAATAAATAGTCATCATCAATATTACAGATGTCAACATCTGAAGGTTCAGAGTCATTCTCAAGAATCATACGGAGGGCTTGACGTGCGGTATATCTTGCTTGAGGTCGTGCCATATTTCAGTCAGAATCCAATGTGAAAGAAAAAAGATTGGTATAATAGTGTATGCATAAAAATGACATTTAGAGAATATTTTGAAATATTAAAACGACACCGATAATCTTGTGTTCTGCACTCGGTCGGCGTGAGGTCCGTGTGAACCCCAATTGAGAATTGTACATATACAGATCATATGACTATAACAAATCAAATAATTCTTGGTCCTGGTGATGGCCTGTGTGGAGGTGACAAATGCCTAGACAGACAGAAGAAAATAACTGACTGATCAGAACATTTTTATATCACAAACAATATATCCCTGGGGTCCGCATGGACCCCTGATGTACTGATGGGGGTTAATATAAACACAGTACCATAATAAACATAATTAATACATTATAAAGCGTAAATTAATCATTAAAATAAAACAGTTCAAAATCAAGTAAATCAATTAGTAGTTCTAAAATATTACTAATATAAATAAGTTCACAGGATCACTGTCACAAACAAGCTAATATTGTTCTGAATTGAATGAATTCTGAATTTACCTAAGAAGAAACCTGTATTAATGTGTGTATGCTACCGTCCGCCCAAGCAGGTTGATGTTTTAAATGTACTAGAGCAATCCTGCCTGGACTGTAATTCAGTCGCTAACCAAGAATTCATCATAATGGGTGATTTAACGTTGACTACACTCACTTGATCACTAACATTAATCCGTGGCATGTATCACTAAACTATTATATGTATATGTTTGGTACGACCCAGCTCATTAACACGTCTACAAGGATTACCAGTGCAACTTCCTCCAGGTTAGATCCCATCGTTGTCTCAGATCCTGTTAAAATAACACAATGTGGTGTATTAGATGTTGGCAAAGTGCCCACCAATTCTTCATTGTACACGCAAATGAAGGAAAAGTACTGTTAATCAACACAACGGTGTGACATTACGATTGCTCAGAAACTACAGTAAGGACCTTTTTGAAGTAAAACTGCAAGCGCTGGACTGGCAGGATGTATTAGCTGTTATCTATGTGCACGAAGCTCTTTATCATTTTAAATATAAGTTGATGGTTATCATTGATAGTATTGCCCCCACTCATCCTCGCAAGCTAGGGCTGTTTGTCATGCAAAACTAGCCCTGGCAGATCTCCTACGCGAAGTGCGGAAGTTAGCTGAGTCAAAGAAGTAATTGACTACGCCAATTGCGACTACATCACCCGTGAGAACAGCGCAAATACCCAGCCCAATTTGAAGACGGATAAACGACTTCTGGGAATCCCAATATATAATGACCCGTTCGCCCATTAGCACGAGCAGCTGAGCGGTATTGTGTATTCGAATAATTGCTTCTACTTCCTAAACATTGCATCCAGCACGAGCCACGGTTCGGTGAAATTAGTTTTATTATGACCACCTGATCTGCCGCCAAGGACTGATCAAGTGAGCAATTTCATAGGCTGAGCTTAAATTCAGAGTTTCGCAAAGCGATCAGCCAGGGGGTACTGCTGGCTGGAACTGAGATAATCAGCAGCAGCGACCTCTGGCGCGCGGGGATGCCACCACTGAAGTATGTCCGTATTAAACAGCGGATGACCGGAGATATATTGGATCTCATTCATGCGTTACCAGAAATACCGACACAAACCAATCACGCATTCGTCTCCACACTTCCCGCGCGCGGCGGCGATATTAATTTGTATTACGCGCCCAAGACAAACGCGCATGGCACGCGGGGAAAGCACCCCACCACATTTGCCGACCACACATCTGATTCGTGGGTATCTTCTGCTTATACTGTGAAACAAATTATAAACATCTGAGAATTGTTTTTGTTAACATCCTATGCGTGACTGATTTGCCTAAGTTTGCATTGTAAAATGGCAGCAAAAGGTCGAATATCTTACGGAAATAGCACGTTCAAAAACCTATATATGAAATTCTCGCGCAGATTGGTCAATTGTCGACCGCACATCTAATCCGTAGGTATCTTCAGCATATACTATAAAAATATCATCGAAATCGGATAATTTTTTTTTTAACACCCTATACTTGAATGATCAGTCCTATGTTTGCAATGTAAGTGGCTGCAGAAGATCGGATATCTAGGAAATCATACATCGGTCAGTTGCCGACATACACACTAGTTGCCAGCACAATGTAGCACCAACACATACACACTAGTTGCCAGCACAATGTAGCACCAACACATACACACTAGTTGCCAACACAATGTACACACTAGTTGCCAGCACAATGTAGCACCAACACATACACACTAGTTGCCAGCACAATGTAGCACCAACACATACACACTAGTTGCCAGCACAATGTAGCACCAACACATACACACTAGTTGCCAGCACAATGTAGCACCAACACATACACACTAGTTGCCAGCACAATGTAGCACCAACACATACACACTAGTTGCCAGCACAATGTAGCACCAACACATACACACTAGTTGCCAACACAATGTAGCACCAACACATACACACTAGTTGCCAACACAATGTGGCACCAACACATACACACTAGTTGCCAACACAATGTAGCACCAACACATACACACTAGTTGCCAGCACAATGTGGCACCAACACATACACACTAGTTGCCAGCACAATGTAGCACCAACACATACACACTAGTTGCCAGCACAATGTGGCACCAACACATACACACTAGTTGCCAGCACAATGTGGCACCAACACATACACACTAGTTGCCAGCACAATGTAGCACCAACACATACACACTAGTTGCCAGCACAATGTAGCACCAACACATACACACTAGTTGCCAACACAATGTGGCACCAACACATACACACTAGTTGCCAGCACAATGTAGCACCAACACATACACACTAGTTGCCAACACAATGTAGCACCAACACATACACACTAGTTGCCAGCACAATGTAGCACCAACACATACACACTAGTTGCCAGCACAATGTGGCACCAACACATACACACTAGTTGCCAGCACAATGTAGCACCAACACATACACACTAGTTGCCAGCACAATGTAGCACCAACACATACACACTAGTTGCCAGCACAATGTAGCACCAACACATACACACTAGTTGCCAGCACAATGTAGCACCAACACATACACACTAGTTAGCCAGCCAACACAATGTGGCACCAACACATACACACTAGTTGCCAGCACAATGTAGCACCAACACATACACACTAGTTGCCAGCACAATGTGGCACCAACACATACACACTAGTTGCCAGCACAATGTGGCACCAACACATACACACTAGTTGCCAGCACAATGTGGCACCAACACATACACACTAGTTGCCAGCACAATGTAGCACCAACACATACACACTAGTTGCCAGCACAATGTAGCACCAACACATACACACTAGTTGCCAACACAATGTAGAACCAACACATACACACTAGTTGCCAACACAATGTAGAACCAACACATACACACTAGTTGCCAACACAATGTAGAACCAACACATACACACTAGTTGCCAACACAATGTAGAACCAACACATACACACTAGTTGCCAGCACAATGTAGAACCAACACATACACACTAGTTGCCAGTACAATGTAGCACCAACACATACACACTAGTTGCCAGTATAATGTAGAACCAACACATACACACTAATTGCCAACACAATGTAGAACCAACACATACACACTAGTTGCCAACACAATGTAGAACCAACACATACACACTAGTTGCCAACACAATGTAGAACCAACACATACACACTAGTTGCCAACACAATGTAGAACCAACACATACACACTAGTTGCCAACACAATGTGGCACCAACACATACACACTAGTTGCCAGCACAATGTAGCACCAACACATACACACTAGTTGCCAGTACAATGTAGCACCAACACATACACACTAGTTGCCAGCACAATGTAACACCAACACATACACACTAGTTGCCAGCACAATGTAGCACCAACACATACACACTAGTTGCCAACACAATGTAGCACCAACACATACACACTAGTTGTCAACACAATGTAGCACCAACACATACACACTAGTTGCCAGCACAATGTGGCACCAACACATGCACACTAGTTGCCAGCACAATGTAGCATCAACACATACACACTAGTTGTCAACACAATGTGGCACCAACACATACACACTAGTTGCCAGCACAATGTAGCACCAACACATACACACTAGTTGTCAACACAATGTAGCACCAACACATACACAGTTGTTGCCAGCACAATGTGGCACCAACACATACACACTAGTTGCCAGCACAATGTAGCACCAACACATACACACTAGTTGCCAGCACAATGTAGCACCAACACATACACACTAGTTGCCAGCACAATGTAGCACCAACACATAAAGTTTCAAGGCAATTGGAAGTAGAATGTTGGTTTCGTGGTGGTTTGGAAGGTAGGTTGAAATTATTGTAAAGGTACGATATATGTTACTCATTCATACATTCCATAGGAGTCGGAAGGAGCTATATTATTTCGAGAGGATAGTTAAGCACCACCACCAGTATTTTGTGAATTTGAAAATATATCCACGCTTCGAAAGTAAAGTCCGACAGCAGCGGGTGCTGATGTTCCGGCTCAGACCACGATACACAACTCGTTCCGACTTCTATGCATTTACTCGCTGTTCTTCTACTAGAATAAATACGTTGACGGTTTGCTGTCCGTCAACTGTCGTTTAATAGCCAGAAAAATGGTACGCAATTTGTATCTCACCCCACGAAATATTCTAAATATCTGTCATCAGTCAGATAGCTATAGTAAAGTAATACTCGCTGTTGTTTATCATTATAATTTATTGCAGAGACAGACTTCCCTACCGTTGATGTGTTTGGTACACACGATCTTTACACATACGACATGACAGGTCTTGCAGAGCCATACTTCCATACCGTTGATGTGTTTGGTTCGTACGGTCGTTACACACACGAAATGACAAGTCTTGCTAATAAGTATATATTGTAATGACTATTAACCGGTAACTGATCCTGGGCAACGGATATACGACGTTCCTTTAATTGTTCGGGTGCTTCAAAGACTGATTTAATAAATATTCCTCTTCTCACTTGTGTTACAACATTGAAGCTTATTAAATTTGCTCTACAAAATGACTACTATACAGCATCACGTTTGTAAAATCATGGGAATTCATTTTAAATATATAAGTAGTTTTAATTGTGTGTTTAATTATTGAAATTATAAATGAAGAATATTAATAACAGCAAATATGTAAAAAGATATTCACATTCAAATTACATTGATGTTTATAATATACATTACATTTCTGTCCACTTTTGATTATGACGTTTATTAATAACCTTAAAAAAAGAAATGTGTCCTCTTCAAAGCACATAACTAACAAAATCTAAAATTAAGAAAAGGAAATAATCTTTATTCGTGTTACTATATAATTTACTCTGCTATTTTCACTAGATATTTAGAGAAAGATATGGATAGTACGTGGCTGTGAAATAGAACGTTTATCTATGGTATAAATTAATTCATTTTGGATTCAAGAACAAATCTAAATACCATAAACATAACATATTCCACTAATTCCAATATCTCAAAGCAACAGTAAGGATTACATTACTCATGTCTGATGTAGTAATGAATTCTGATATAAACTTATTGTAAGCGCGTGCGATGAATATACGACTTAAATGGGTCTTTTACGCGTGTACCGATCGTACGATGTGCAGGCGATGCTTTAATTGGCAACGAATTGCGACAAGAAAACAATTAGTGCGTTGCGCTGCGACAAAAAACAATTAGATCTGCCATTTAACGCGGGCGATTGGCCCGAATCTAACGTCCACGAAAGCTCGGTATTTCTGGTAATGAAGATATCTCACCAGACGAAACATAGTGTTGTTCTTAGCTTTTTATAAAAGATCTTGTAAATATAATGGTTTCTCTCCAGTATCAAGGCATTGTATTCATCACGTAACGTGAAGTACAACTGGCGATGAATTTCAAGTTTGGTTTTCCTACAAAGATTTTCCAATTTCCGTTTCTTCTCACGGGCATTGTCAATGTCTGCGTCGTACCATGGGTAGGTCGAGTTGTTTCGTATGCGTACAGTGCGCCACGGAGCGTGTTTATCCAGACACTTCGTTAGGTTGGTGTTGTACGTAGCGACTAGTTTACCCACTTGCATATCTTTATAACACGATGTCATATCAGCACAAACATATTTTATTTCGTTTCTCAATGCACAGTTATCAGTGTGCCGAGAGTTACGTTTTGCAGTCGTCGATACCATAAAAAGGTGGCTCGTTTACTGCAATTTCAATACCGTGATTATCAGAAATGGAGTCTGGAAGAACAGTGACGGCAGAGATGAGGTTGTTGTTACTTTTACTGACGACAAGATCCAGGATATGTCCACTAGTGTGCGTAGGTGAAAGTACTTGTTGTGTAACGATTCCCTTCCCTATCCCTAACGCGCTGTGCGTACTACGTCATCGCTTGTTGTGTTTATGCGATCGGTTAAGTATCGATCGGATAGGTAAATAGGTAACCGGCAGGGGTGATCGGTAAGCGCAATCCCTATCCATTTTACGTTCAAATTATGGATGAATCAAAGTAAACAATATGACAGCATTGTACATACAACTGTTTTTGACTAATTAGCCGCCTCGTTTTAATTGCAGTTGTGTTTAATGCATCAGAAAACAATATTTGTTAAGACCTCAGCATGGAATACATAACGGTAGGGGCACAAATCGTGCGTGCAAACATGTTTGTTGTTTTCACAAAAAAATTCAAATTCGTCCGTAAGATATCTATGTGCTAAATCTCTAACGCATCATCATCATCATCATTGTGCAGCCGTAGTAGCCCGTGGTTGTGCGAAGGCCTCAGCATGTCGTTTCCAATTCTGCCTGTCTTGCGCTATCCTCTAACGCATATTCCGTTAAATTTGTGCAAATAAACTGTTAGAAAAGTTGTCTTCGGTGAACTACTTACGAAAATAAACAGGCAAATAAAAATCGTATAAAAGGCGCTAAAAACTGCGCATCCTATCTTCGCTGTAATGTGCTATTGTTCATAATTCCAAAAGGATTTAGATGCATTATGGACTGTCCATTTGAGCTTGTGATTAGGACCACATATCCAGCTGAAAAATGTACGATACGTTGGCGAGTGAAACGCCGTGATGCAGACACTCCTGACGGTTACCTATCTCCAACAATCGACACCGATCGCGCAGCTCGTTAGGGATAGGGAAGGGAATCGAGATCGGTATGCTTGCAGACACTCTCTAATAATATTATCGCATCGTCTCCGTTCTTCTCACGTCTGTTCTATTGCCAGCCCATCCCATTTATGCTCAACAATAGATTCGCTTATAGTCGTCGCTTTATTGCGTAGGGATCTAGCATTAATCAGAGCCACATCTGGAGTATAATCACTGGCGATGGATTTCGTGCAGCAGTGTTCAAGTGTTACCTGGGTGAGATTTGCTTTGTTGACACCGCGCTGTTTACAAATGCCAGGTCTCACACTCAACGGCCCAAGCGTGGTTATTGGCCTGATACGCCTCGTTCCGGCTGATGTCCCGCGCCTGGACAGTGGTCGGCACACGTGCAGCGTCCGTATTGGTGTTGTCAACGGTTGGCTAGGCGGTTGACGGCAGTGTCGTAGGCCGAGAAGAAACGTCCTGGACAACGACATGCTTCGCCGGTCGCTGGTAGGCTGTGCGAAAACGTCCAGGTAATGTAGGTTGGAAACCGGTTCCGGTCAAGCTTAATTAATCACAGCTGCCACGCCTCAAGAGTAAAATTCAATATAAAAGTCGATAAAAACCGAAAATCCACGACACGAACGATTCGCATATGTCCCGCATACGTTCCTTGGACATTCACAATTCAGTATATAGAAACACGAACTCTTTATAAAACTCAAAACATTGAAACTTTGACTACTTTGACTACTTTACACGCAAAGCCCGGGAGCAGTCACACTCCAGCGCATCAACCGTAGGTAAAACGTTCCATAATCAGCGTCGTAATATACTGATAATGCTGCCACAATAAATATAATACAGTTGCCTACGTCATTGATAAAATTATTTGTTCGAAAACACATGCTGATTTCCCTAATTCTTGATTGCTTTACTAATACAGCACCACTGTATAAGGACTTCACATCCCCACATGAAAGCCACCAGCTATCACACCTCCGAAGTTGCCGATGCTGCGCACAATTTTGCGAATATACTCAACTGTTCCGGAATTTCACTACGAACAAC
Source organism: Paraescarpia echinospica (assembly GCA_020002185.1). Lineage (NCBI taxonomy): Eukaryota > Metazoa > Annelida > Polychaeta > Sabellida > Siboglinidae > Paraescarpia > Paraescarpia echinospica. The sequence goes on along the minus strand of CM034541.1, from coordinate 56,409,285 downwards.
AACGATAAACTGCAAACGTAGGTATACTTAACTGTTCTGGTGGTCGTTTCCACGAGCATGTATGATAGTCGGGTTTCCAAGTAGAGGCTTTGATAACTGTTTGCTAACACTTTTCAGGTTTGAATGCGTTTACAACCTGACACAAGTGGGCAGACTTAAAGTAAGATCGTACGTAACTAAATGCCCAATCAGCCGCCGCTGATTGACTCACAGGGTTAATAGTTGCTGTGTATCCTGCCGTGCGGTTACACGTTCGGTCTGACCTGTGGGAATATTTTCCTCCGATGCCACATTTGTATGTGATTTGCATTAATATCTTATATCACCGACAACACACTCAACTTTTACATTTAAAACACCATTTCGGAAATTAAAAGCGCTTGCATTGACATTTAGTTCGACATCGTGATTGCCAAGCGGTTGTCGACACCATTGTAAATTATGGGAATGTGGATGTCTAGGTTACATAGATGCAAACAATAATGCATAAAACATCGTCCTGAATATGACCACTTTAGGCAAATTAAATGGAAACATCGCATTGCAATTATGTAGAGTTTTACAGATGTAATACACTGAGCTTCCCTCATGGTTCAGTATAAACACGCAATTCACGATTTAAATTATCCTGTATTTGACGTGAATCCACGGCTTCTTTGCGAGTCGTTGGTGGTGAATGCAGTATTGATGAAAGTTTTATAAAATACAATTGCAAAATCACATGCACAGATGGAATACACGGTAAAAATAGACTCTGTAGTAGACACTGGGTGCTGAACATTCATCAGGATAGTTCTTTTCTATGCAAGTTACTTCTTTCAGACATATCCAATGCGTGATTTATATATAGTACTGAAGAAATTGTGTGCCACACCAACGATCGCCTGTTCAAGGTAAACATTCACGCATTGGACATGTTTAAAAGAACTAATTTGCATAAGTAGATTCTGATTTATGATTTCGAAGATTTCAAAATGCCCAAACAGTGTTGATGATCACATTCATCGCGCTGGCTTTCAATAAGGTGAGGTATCACGAAATGTGTTTCATTTAAAAACAATTAAGATCCATCAATATACAGATTTGCGGATACCAAAATGACCCATGTATATTTAATACAAACGAATAATTAATACAAAAATATCAGCTCTACCGGAAGATTCTTCAAAAAACCATCGGAGATAGGTGACGCATCGAAATGGCTCCAACTACCATTTCCATTTCTCTTGTCTGTTCTCTTTAAGACCGTAATTCAGGAACTCAATAACAGTTCGAATGTTCATATTATGTAAACGCCATTTTTATAAAGTTATCGTACAGCGCAGTATCCAGTCGTTAAGACTACATTCAGGAGAAGCTTCAGCCACGTTGCAACGAATGCGAGAAGACTATGCGTACACACACATCCACCACTGTATATAGGCAGGCACTCAATTCGTACAGATGAATTGGAGCAACGTAGATTTAACGAATTTGCCTAAGGTTCGACACGGCAGCACTTTGTCAGATTTGACAGTGGAGTGAGTCCAACGAGAACAATGCTACAGTCATCATGTAAACTGATACTAAGCTATGCCACATTCTATTACATATGGTTGTAAATTCGCATGTTTCATATTTCTTTACAACGATTTAAAAGTATTGTTATATGCAACCGCCCGTGCAAAATGTGTCAATTTTTAAATAAATCATTGCCGTTTGTTCAATGGCGTTTTATGTATCTGAATCGGATTGACGTTTATCTTTTTTCGACTGTCAACGCATTACATAATTGCATTAATATTGAATATTGCGCGGTGACATTTTACGATAGTCGCATCGCGAGCATTGTCATGTTGCAACACTTCACTGCGGGTGTTGGTATAAAATGTCTACCGGGGGCTAGGATAGAGCATGTGACCGAAAGGGTAGAGAAGGTATTGGGGCATGGCAAGGGAGGGTCTATACTAGTACACGTTGGGACAAACAATGCAGACAAGGAGGGAACAACTGGGATAGTTCAGAAGTACAGACATCTAGTGAGGAAGCTAAAGAAGACAAGAGTGGAACAGGTTAATCTCTCAGGAATTTTGCCAGTAATGGAAGGAAGGGGGGCATGATACAGAAACTGTAAGAGGATGGCGATCAACGCACTAGTTGAGCAGATGTGTGAGGAAGAGGGCGTGGGATTCATAGATTTATGGGGGTACTTTGTTGGGAGAGAAGATATGTACATGAGAGATGGCCTCCATCTAAGTGGAAAGGGGGCAGCAGTATTCTCAGAGAATCTGCTGCGATCTGTTGACAGTGGGACAGGTTGCATCTATTTAAACTAAATTCGCAGGGGGACTCGCAGAGAAGCCTGAAACTGGAGGCATAGATAAAGACAGCAAAAATAATTCAGCAAAGAACAGTCTGGAAAACTGTTCTGAAGCTGGATATAAATGTGTTTGTTTAAATGCAAGGAGTATAGTAAACAAAAGAAATGAACTAAACATTATGGTAGAAGATATTGACCCTCACATAATAGGTATAACCGAATCATGGGCAACCACCGATATATCAGATGCCGAATTGGGACTGACAGGATATGTAATGTTTAGGAAAGATAGAATAGGAAGAAGGGGAGGTGGAGTTATTTTATATATTAAAGAATCTATCCAGGCTTATGAAATAAAATTAGACAGAGAAGCAGATTGCGAAGAAGCTGTTTGGTGTAACATAGTTACAGGAAACTCAACGTTAACGGTTGGATTAGTTTATCGAAGTCCAAATATAAGCATAGAAGAGAATGAAACAATACAAAACGCTATAATGGAAGTGAGCAAACGGAACTGTGTTATTATGGGGGACTTTAACAATGGGCATATACAATGGAAATCTCTACAGAGTATGGGTAGTGAGGACCACAAGTTTTAGTTTTAGTACAAGATAGTTTCTTTTCTCAACATGTGCTAGAACCAACCAGGGGAGAGAATGTGTTAGACTTAGTTTTGTCCTCACAGAATGAATTAGTTGACAATGTTAAATTATGTGAGCCTCTGGGAAGTAGTGATCACAACCATATACATTTCAGAAAGAAATAATAAAAAGCAGTTCAGGAGAAATTTCCACAAAGGAAGATATAAGGAAATGAGGAAATATTTAGCAAAGATAGACTGAAATAATATACTGAAGAATAAGACAGCAACAGAATGCTGGAATATCTTAAAGAATGAAATAGAGTGCATCATAGATAAATTTGTTCCCTTCAAAAAACAAGGGAAACGGACCAGAAAGAAATACTTATCGAAAGAAGCCATTAGAATTTTTTTTTATAAACAAATGATGTGGAAGTCATATAGACGTACTGGAAATGACGAAGACTACAACATTTATAAAGAAGCACTAAACCAAGCTACAGCTGAAATTAGAAATTCAAAGAGAAGCTATGAACATAAATTAGCTTGTAATATAAAACATGACAGCAAGAGTTTTATGCGTATGTTCGAAGCAAAGCAAACAAGTTCAGGATAAGGTCGGTCCTCTAGAAGATAGTGCTGGAAATATAATATCAGAAGGATTCTTAATGGCGGAAGACCTAAATGAGTATTTTAGTTCAGTGTTTACCAGAGAAGACACTAGTTCACTGCCAGTACCAGAGGCTAAGTTCAAGGGGGCAGAATCAGACTATTTAAGACAGTTAATTGTAACCCCAGAAATGGTAGCTAAGAAAATTAGGGCTATGAAGGAAAATAAATCACCTGGAGTGGATGGTATTCCACCCAAACTACTAGTGGAAATTGTAGAACAAATTAGCATACCTCTTGCAACAGTTTTCAACTTGTCATTAGAAGAGGGAGTGGTTCCTTTAGAATGGAAAGAAGCAAACAATATACCGTTATTTAAAAAAGGTTCGAGAAACAAGTCAAATAATTATAGACCAGTTAGTTTAACATCGGAGATTTGTAAATTATTAGAAAGACTAATTAAAGATCACATGGTGGATTTTCTTGTTAAACATAACTTCATAAACCCATCTCAACATGGGTTTCTAAAAGCGAGGTCATGCTTAACAAATATGTTATGTTTTTTGGAAGATATCACTAAGTGGGTAGATGATGGATCACCAGTAGATATCATCTACTTAGATTTTCAAAAAGCTTTCGACAAAGTGCCACATCAGAGATTACTGCTTAAACTAAAAGCCCATGGCATAGGAAATGGTACAATTAACTGGATAGAAAAATGGCTGATTGACAGAAGACAACGGGTAGTTGTTGATGGGGAGGCTTCAAACTGGAAATCAGTTTTGAGTGGGATTCCACAGGGATCAGTACTGGGACCTATATTATTCTTAATATATATCAACGATTTGGACGATGATATAGCTAGCAAGGTGTTGACATTTGCAGATGATACAAAAGTGTTTAGAAGGATTAAAAGTGATGGGGATAGACAGCATTTACAAGAAGATCTTGACAGGTTGATCAAATGGTCTGAAAAGTGGCAAATGTTGTTCAATTTTGGGAAATGTAAATGCCTTCACACAGGACATGGGAACGAATATGTAGAATATACAATGGGGGGAACTGTACTAAGTACTACTGTAAAAGAAAAAGACTTAGGGCTGACAATTAGTGCTGACATGAAGGTTTGAGAACAGTGTGGTATTGCAGCTTCAATGGGAAATCAAATCCTTGGATTGATTAGGCGAAATATAGCATATAAAGAAAAAGAACTAATAATACCGCTGTACAAAACAATAGTTAGGCCTCATTTAGAATATTGTATACAAGCGTGGAGGCCATACCGCAAGAAGGACATAGATATGCTAGAAAGAGTACAGAGGAGAGCGACTAAAATGATACCAAAACTGAGGGATCTTAGTTATGAAAAACGCCTAAATGAATGTGTTTTAACAACACTAGAGACAAGGAGATTGAGAGGAGATCAGATAGAAGTGTTTAAAATATTGAATGGTTATGAAAATATTGATAGAAATATGTTTTTTTCAGGTAAGGAAGATAGAAAGACCAGAGGACATGAAGTTACATTAGTAAAGGAGCAGTGTAGATTAGACGTGAGAAAGTTCTCATTTTCACAAAGGACTGTAAATGAATGGAACAGATTACCTGCTGACTGTGTGGGTGCTAGTAGTGTGAATATGTTCAAAAATAAAATCGACACATACCTCAGAAGGGCTGGATATATGTAAATAAAAGGGTCGGACTCTCGATAAGCCAAAGGGCTTCCTTGTCCACCTGCCATCTAGAGTTAATTCTCTGGATGGCAATCTTGTTAAATCTTGTTAAATCTTGTTAAAATGCCACCTTCTAGGTCCTAGAAATACACACGCCTATATGCATAGGCACATGCACGCACGCACGCACGCACGCACGCACGCACGCACACACTCAAATACACACACGTAAAATAGTTGCTCCCGGTTCAACGTTTTCTAATTAAATAAATTAGGCTTTATTGTTAAAATCGAGACTCTACTATCCTTGTAACTGAAATTCAGATTTTGACTTACGCTTTAGCCTTACCTCTGGGCTTAACATTCCTTACTATTTATTATCTAAATGATATATAATTATATATAATACATTATTATATCTTAACACCTAAAACATATGTATTGTAATATTATAACGACTTACGTAATATATTGTTACATCATGTTTTAATTTGTACACACTCGTGAATCTGCTTTGCAGAGATATGCGGTGTCAAAATAAATTTGATTTCATTTGATTTGATTGCGTCTCCCTTGACGCATATTTAAAAATTATTTTTGTAAACCGGCGATTTGATTTGATTGCGTCTCCCTTGACGCATATTTAAAATTTATTTTTGTAAACCGGCGAAATGTCTACGATGAATAGATAAATAAAATAAATGTGTGACTTACTGTTGTTAAACTTGTGACTTGGTAAGTTGATTTGTACATTTAGATTAAGATTTGCATGCCATTTGTGGGACATGATTATATTCCACTATTCAACATATACCGGGTGTCTCTTCTAGTTATCAATGTAGATGTAGGTTTTGTTTTAAATATTCCAATTCAATGCGATTTAATCTATAGTAATGATGTCACCATTAATTCTGCTGAGTGTTTTCTTCTTGTCCAGTTAATTTGTTATCAGAGACAATGACTTATATATATGCAAAGCATAAAGTTCTAGTAATTTTGACGTGCTATTTCAAAATTATACGAGGATACACCACTCTCTCTCTCAAATTTGGAACTTTTTTAGCCTATTCCATCTGCTTTTATCGTCCACCAGGATATCCAATTAATTTCTTCGAAGAATTTGTGGAATTGGAACAATTTATTCGACAATAAACAAACAAAAGCACACAATGCAACACCAATTTAACAGTAGTTAGTCTACGTCGGGAGACTCTCACTAAGGCTCAAAACCCCTAGCGTGAGAGCCACCCACGGGAAAAGAATATTTATTGCAATTAGTCAATTAAACATAGATAGAACACATAAATGATTATTCAGTAGACTACTTTTACTTTTACAAATTATACGGAATTGTATAAATAAACCTCTTCACAGACAGCCCGCTCCGTCATTACAGAAACACGATTCACTAAAATCTCTGTGTGATATAGTTCCTGATTATTTTATGGACAAATAAGCTTTATTCATTCTCCATTTCCGAAATAATCTTTGAATCAGGTAAACGTTAAAATTCCATAAATAACTATAATGCTTTCTTCTTTCACACCTGCAGAAGTCGATGAAGTGAAGCACATATTCAGGACATCTCTAAATAAGTCCTGTGAGCTTGATCCGTTACCAACTATACTGTTAAAAGCAAGTCTCACCTCTCTACTTCATACAGTTACAAATATCATAAATCTGTGACTAAGTTCGTGAATTTTTCCACACGATTTTAAGAATGCATATGTATTCGTTTCAATCTCAGTTTCATGTCCAAGATACTTGAGAAAAAGTTGTAGAAAACGCCTTGGATCTCATACTAAATCAAATGGCTTTTCTAATTAATTTCAATCTGCGTACAAACAGCTTTACTTTTCAATCTTTACACAACACCACTGAGCTCAGTTACTAACAGTCAAAATCCAAATCATCATCTTTATGCAGATGATACCCAAATGTATATTTCTTTATCTACGCCTAGTACTAATTGCTCCTTAGATCAGCTCAGAACTTGTATTAATGACGTATTCGTTTGGATAACTGAGAGTAGATTAAATATAAATGCTGATAAAACAGATTTTCTTATTATCATTGGTACAGAGAAGAAGCGTGACAAAATAATTTTTTCCCACACCTATGCATAGCTAGTATGTTACGCTTGCACTTTCAGAACGGAATCTCGAAGTTATTTTTGATGACAACTTCAGTTTTAGACGGCTTATTTCTCAAACATGTTGGTGCTGTTATTATCACCTTCGTGATTTACGACGTATTCGCCGTTATTTGCCTCTTTCTGTTACAAAAACTATCGCAACAGCACTAATAATATTGACTACTGTGTTTTCACAATATTGCCCTTAAGGATATCACTAGGTCACAACGTGTGCAGAATTGCTTAGCTAGGGTTGTGACTCGGTCTCAGCGCTTTTCTCGGTCAGTGCCTCTTCTGAAGTCTGAAGTACCATTACCTACCAGGCACATCCATGTAAGCAACCAGAACATATATGTATATTCATTGCATACTCCTGTAAAAATGCTGCGGTGGTAGAAACATCAGCATATTCTAATTTATGAAAACCAATAAAACCTTTGCGGGGCTCAAGTTGATCGCGTATCCATCTTATGCAAATTGCAAGCTGTTCCTGGTTTGTCAAGTCACTAGTTTCGTCAGCCATGATGCTAAAAATCCGTGTTGCGCAAAGAGCTAGCTATTTGTCGCAAGTCTGTTATACCTGTTACCTGCAACATGTTATGTTGTATCTCGGCACTTGCGTATTTGCAGGCCTTTTCTTCATGCTCTGCTGACACATGTTCACATACATCACGCGTGGTCACAGGTAACGTTAGCAGGAGTATAATTGCTCACATACGTCACACGTGGTCACAGGTAACGTTAGCAGGAGTACAACTGTTCACATACATTACACGTGGTCACAGATAAAGTTAACAGGCGTACAACTATTCATATACATCATATGGGATCACTGGTAGAGCTAGCAGAAGTACAACTGTTCACATATATCACCCGTGGTCGCTGGTAGAGTTAGCAGGCAGACAACTGTTCACATATGTCGCAAGTGTACGCATGGAAAGTTGGCGCAGAACTGTTCACATACATCGCGCGTGGTCACAAGACAATTTAGTAGGTGTACAACTTGTCACATATCTCACATGTGGACACAGGTGAAGTTAGCAGAAGCACAACTGTTCACATACGTCACACAAATTCGCTCAAAATGGTGGCCGTTTTGTTACTAACGAGGGGTCTAGTTAAAAAAACAATATATTCTTACTCAGTACTACCCATTCTAAACTTTGGGCAGACAAATGCAGCTAATTTTTTTCACTCAAAAGGACCAGCCAGCATGACTACTATCTTATCAGTAAATGTGTTTATTCTAACTTCCAAAACTGATAATGGAAATGTTGTTTACATGTTAATTTGCGGACCACCAATGTATGTATGGGACCACACATGTTACGTAGTCAAAGTTCCTGATGACCAACTTTTCAGTTCAGATGTAAAACACTTATAATTGCTATTGTGATTAGAAAGGGTGGTACAGAATGGGCAATATACTTTTCTTTACAAAAAAAAACCATATTGCGATAATATCTGGTGGACTTATTATTTTCTCAGGCAAGTGTGCCTGTTCATTTCATTTCTTTTCTCAATGAGTAATCTTTCTGTTTATCGGTCAAGTTCTCTCAAAGTATTTAGTATACAATACATGTACTTACAAAGTGTTATTTACATATAAAGGTGCAGAACAATGCAATGTATTACATAACATGTGTTCCTTTGATGTTGATTACAGAGAACTGTGGCTGTCCATCCTACATCACATTGTTGGCATCCATGGCTTGAGAGGGAACTTGAAATTTCACAAATATGCACATGCTGCAGTCTTGGAGGGTGAGGAGATGACAATGTACATGAAGCAAGGCTCACGGGCATTCTCCGCCCTCAAGTCAGTCATCACCGCACGCCATGTTCTGCGAGCCCTTCCCCAGCTCACCAAATACTGCCAGTCTGCCACACTGGACAGCTGGAGGGGTATCACAGCTACCTGCTCAAGTACTGCCCCAACAGACAGCACTTCTACGAAGGTAAAAGTGGGACAGCAGTCATAATTGCAGTGGGACTCGTGATAATGTGGGTTTTAACAAAGCATTTAAATAACCAAGCATAGTAACTCGCGCAGCGCCTTCTATTACTCATGTGTGAACGTGATGGTATTGTATACGCTACCAGTTCAAATTCAAAATAGCGGATCGCTGAGTGACTCTGCTTGGTAATTTAAATGCTTTGAATAATTTTGAAGCTTGTGCAGTTTTGTTCACTCCACATTGCACTCAGCTGTATAAATGAGTACATTATCACCAATTTTATTAAAGAAAGATAAAATCAAAACATGATATCAAAATACTGTATATAGAGTAGATACAACAATTAAGAAAAAAAGTGGTAATAAATGGTGTTGTGAAGGAATGTGATAATGTAATGTCTTATTTGTAAAGATCAATATTATTTTACCAGTATTATTACCATTACAATAATTGACCATTGTATTATTATTAAAAACAACCAACACTTTACACAGGAAAAGCATTTTAAAGTTCACTGAATGCTAATCAGTCATAAGGTCAATAACAGCAGCTTATTAACAACATATAGACTGGTGTGTTATTTGCAAGAATTTTATTAGAACACCGCATGCACTATTCTTCATTTTGGGAAAGAAAGCAAGGTTGATGCTGTCGTTTCTGGCGTGGAACTACTGACCAATCCCAGCCCAGACAACTCTGTTGAGACTGATGTCGTGTGGTCTAAAAGCGCAAGCAATGGGTGCTGCATTACAGTGTAAAGGGCGCAGCCGGTGTCCACCTACCAATGCTGATGGAACGAATGACAGATGTGTTCATGAGAAATGTCACACTTCCACTGATCACAGTCCCAGCGGGGTTACAATCACTGGCGCAGAGGTGCCAAAACCAGAGAAGAAGGATCTACTGGCAGCAACTGTAAGTCGATTTGTAAATAAACAGTAAATACCGCCACCACCCACCTACACCTTCCTAGGTCACATGTGCATTGTATAGTTTAGTCTTCAAGTACAGAGTGATATTCCTCGTGTTGTTCCCCATCGAGGGCAGGGAACCCTGATCTTATTTCATGGCTGGCGCATGCTGGTAGAACTCTCCGCACTTTGCACTTGCCATGGATCCACCAGGTAAACTGTTTGTGTGCAGCCCACCTGAGAGACCTGAAATAAATTAGGCTCAAATTAATATACACAACTGACATTGTAATTAAGTGACATGGAAATTGGTTCTAGAATGGCACTGTTCCTTTAATGTTTACCATTAAACATCTGTTCATCTGGAATGAAGCAAATATTGATAGATTGTTCATATCTTTGTTTTGCTACTGCTACCTTGATGTTGTATTATGTTCATTATTAATACATTTCAATACATATTTAACAACACATTTCACTGGTCTCGTAACAACGAATGCACATATGTACGTACGTGTTTGTTGGAGGGTCTAGTTGCCAGTTAACTAACCGTATATGGTTCATGGCAACTGGTACTTTCCGCAGCACCAGCTGCTACAAACACAGATTTCCAAATCCCAGGCTGTTTATAACGGTCCACCTGTACTAACCAATTAAGCATTTAAATAAATAATTGTATACGCTTGATAAGCAAACATGGATTACATTATTATTCTGAACGAACTCCATAAAGATTGCTTACGATCCTCTTCCTGTGTTCATCCCACTAATATACCTGGGTCCCTAGATATGTCAAGATATCACGCAGATTAAGGAAGGTCGTTTTGAAATGTGCCAATATTTGCACAAAATACTGGCAATTTCGTTTGTTACCAAAACAAACGGAGGCTTTGGCTAAAAAGTTCAATATAATATAGTTTACTCAATAAGACCCATTCTAAAGCTTGGGCAAAACAAACGGTGGCTTTGGCTGAAATAGTTCAATACAATATAGTTTACTCAATAAGACCCATTCTAAGGCTTGGGCAAAACAAACGGGGGCTTTGGCTGAAATAGTTCAATACAATATAGTTTACTCAATAAGACCCATTCTAAGCTTTGGGCCAAAAAATTGCAGTACAATGTATTTGCATGAAGTTTAAAATAATTCTATCTCCCTGCCATGTGTTTAAAAGGTTTAAAAAGTAATACTTCCACGTATGCTGCTCATATATATGCACAGCCATTACTGCGAATGTGAAGAGTGTCGACAGGGTTAGAACAAATGGGGAGTAAATTCCTGTTTATTTTTTACCATAGCTCTGCCTTTGGGCAATTTTGGAACATGATTCACGGAACCATTAAACTATATTTCTTATAAATCGTGAGGGTATAGCTTTGGGCGGTATGCGCATAAAAGTTGAAAATGGACAGGTCAAACACTTGAGTCCAGCGGCGCTGTGAGTGAGATCTGACTAAGTCTAAAGTCAACTATGTGTAAGAGGTATACAGTGATCTCGGCCTGAGTGAACTCGGCCTATCTCGGTGAACTCGGCCAGTGACCTCGGCCTATGCGGCAGTGATTTCAGCCTGTATTGCCAACGATCTCGGCCTTCTCGAGGGAGTGATGTTGACCAGAAATAGTGACATGTATACATGATGATATACTGTTTGTAACACAAAAACAACCAAAGTTATATCCATCTATATGATGTTTTGAGTCTGTTTATTGAGAGCTTTGAGAAAACCATATATCTGCGCCATCTACTACTCGGAGGGGGGGCAGAAAACCATATGTCTGCCCTCCAATTGCACTTACCTTTCACACTCCACAAAAATACACACTAATCGTCTCATCAAATTTATATTTCCACCTGCCATTGACGCTCCCCGCGTAAACAAACATTCACGCTCACATTTAATGGGGGCAAAGCCATATGTCTGCCCCCCCGAGAAATTCATGGGTGCAGCTGCCCCCCCCCCCCCCCCCTGTTGACGAGCCTATGTCGCTCGCCCGTCTAAGTGACGTAACCAGTAACAGCGGACGCTGGGTTGAAATCTCAGCCAGATACATGCAACATTAACATAGAACGAACTGTTTTATAGTAAAGATATATTCTATTCCTAGTTATCCAATATAACTTTTGACACTCACTTTTTTATAATACACTAACTCGACGGGCAATTATTTCGACGCTAAATAACAAAATGACACAGTTCCATCTGTAGGAAATATATGAAATGCGAAAGAGGGCGTTATTTGTAAGCCTGCTGACGTCACCAACGACTGGTTGACCTGGTGCATGTTAAGCGCTGAGGATTTTTAAACGTCAATAACTTAAAAACTATTACAAATTTCTGCATACATCCAGCGACATATTTGTAGATGGCATAATGATCTTTACGATGATATAGAAAAACAAAAATTTTCGCGGCCAAAACTCCACGTACAACCTTTTGAAATATTGAGCCCCCAAGTTCTGCATCCCGTGGATGAATTTCAAAAAATGTAATATATAAATCTAAGAATCATCTCAATAGGCCTACGAGATCACACGCAAAATTTTAGCCCGATATATGCGAAACTGGCGAAGATATGCGTGCACAAAAACAAAGAACGAACTGTTTTATAATACAGACAATCATAAGAATACTCAACGATAACAAAATGTAATGATAATAAAATGTATATTGCTGTCATTTATAATCACAACGAATGATTGTGCATGTCCGCGTGTAGATGGCGCCACTCTTTTTTATTTTAGTGTGTAAAATGTGTCGCTATTTTGGTGTGACATTGAAGTTAAATAGAGGACCAGTTAGAACATGGCGTATCGCGTGCATGAGTCACACTTAACAGTGGGTGACAAAGACCTCTAAGAGTAACATGTAATTTGGTGTTCGTAATTTGTTATAGTGATTTTGCATGGCTGCTTGTTTCTGGGATTGCCCCTTAAAATTACCTATGAAATGACTGCGTTGGTGTTGTTTTTGTTGTGATGTATAACAAAATATGTCCCTAATGAATTAATTCGACTTTGTTTAGCCGCCTCACAGAAATTGCTATTTTAAAGACAATATATAGAATTACAATGAATGTTGCCAATGTGTATTATATGTGGATCTAGTACTTTATAGTGTATGGTATAATGCTAGTTTAATTCAAAGCTAACCGTAAAGTAACATTCTGAACACTTAGACCTACACATTTCATTTGGACTATGATTATGAATTATATATGGTGAGATTATGAACTGGTGATATGCGTCCACACTGCCACACTATATATTCGTAGCAGACGTTCATCACAAACACAAATTAATTAATTATAAACAATTTAGTGTGTCTTTGTCAAAAGGTTGTGCCTCTGTTGTTCACTTTCTCGTTACACGACGCTGCTTACGACCGACTCGGTAGCATTGACACAGATCTCTGCAATACAGGTCAGTGCTCAGTAGCAGGCCAAGTCATGACCCACCTGTATGACCGTGACAGGCATATCGCTGTGTAAAATGCGATTATCATCGAGGATTGTCAAAGAAAATAGTTCATGTCTACGCGAGTCGACCCACGATATCCTGGTATCGGATTGTCTTGCAGAGTGGCCCAATCAAAACTATGTTCCTCTTTGCGGGACATCTCCGTGCCATTGTCAACTAAGATTTAAATCAGTTAGTAGTAGTCTGGGAATTGACATTGGCTTTTCCTTTGACAGACATAATTATCTTCCTGCTCGTGTGTCGTATAGGCCGACACGCGAGATAGCATCATGAGTTGTCAACGTGTTACGTAGGAATTCTCCCACATGATGACAAATGGTTGCTGTCAGCAGAGTATACGTAGCCGCTGAATATAAAAATACCATGCAGAGACCAGGTCATGTATTTCAATAATGTTGTATGTTGTTGAAATTAATATATATATATATATATAAATATAAATGTATATACATACATACATACATACATACACACAGACAGACACATACACTCATATACATGCATACACACATACATACATACATACATACATACATACATACATACATACATACATACATACATACATACATACATACATACATAGATACATCACCATTGGAATGCGCAATATTACCGTTATAAAAATAGGCACGTTGCTGTTATGGAGAGTTTCATGACGTGAATTCTAACCAGGTGGTGCCACAATGTTATGAATGGTTACGTTGACGTTCGCTAGTTGGTATTGTCGGGAACGATACAAACCTACAGTTAACAATCATAATACACGACACAACTTGCTGTATTTAATAGGTGTTTCTAACTAATTGTGTATAAGACTGCAAATAAACTCAGTTAATGTGGTTGTACTTCGAATTTTATTCGGATGTAGACCCTTAAATAAGTTGGCGAAATAAATCAGCAAATGGGACCAGAATCAGCTGTGATGTCCAAAATTAGCTCAGACAAGCCATGAGTATAGTCTAAAATGATAACGGGCCGTTGTAATATTTACCTAACAGGTTCTCTCCAGCTAGGTCAAACCGCCTGGGTGAATATTACACCGACCGGTTACCATCTGTGGCTCGTTCATGGCTGGTCTGAGCTAATTTTGGACATCAACGTCAACTGGTCCCTCAAAACAAGATTTCCTACATTTCCGGAAATTGTGTCACAAAGTCATCTTTTTCTGAAACACAGATGCAGAAAGGTTCTATGCCTGAAAGGCATATTGGACATTGAAATAGAATGAGTATGCTACAGATAATTGGACTTCATTTCTCCAGCGCTTAACCACATCATTAATTCAACACCATGTTTATTACACAAGTGTTGTGTGGTGTCTTGTGTATATCAAAATTTAAAGACCTACTTTTGAAAGATTGCAAAAAAGTTTATTGCCCATTTGGGTGTGCGTGCGCACGTGCGTATGTGTGTGTGTGTGTGTGTGTGTGTGACTGTGTGTTATCTCCAGTGGTTTCACATCGTGCAAAGTGATACTACACACTACTTCTGGTTTTACTGCATATTTTACATTACCTTTTTCTTGTAACTGATTGTTTTGTTGTGTTGTATGTTAACACAGGTCTATGTGATGCTGCACCTAGTGATGTAGTGTAGTATGTAGTTCTTGCTTAATACTCTCGCTTTCAGCTACAGACGCCAGCTAGTTTCTTGGAATGAAAAGGTGCCGAATGCGTCAGTCTCCCCTGCTAGTACATAGCCTCTCCATTGACAAGACTCTAGCACTAGTATGTGGTACACTGTGGATACTGGGCACCTTGCGGCCCGAGGGGAATGTGCTAAGGATCTCGGAATAGAGTGGGGACCCAGAGGTGTCGCGCGCAACAACGTGTGGATACTTTCCGACTTTCACCAGTCCAATATCCAACTATGGGTAAATAATCAGTGTCGGGTAGCAGCGATGTTTGTATTTGGTGTTGGCGGAAGAGTCAAGTTATCTTAACCAACAGTGTCCCTAGAACTAAAAGTAGAACGCAACTTATCCCCACTGCGGGGCAACCAGCTAGACATCCAGCCATTGCACGGGGTGCTCCACTGGATTAAGGTATCCCTGGTCCAGAGGGTGTTGATATTGGTGCGCGACAGTCTTGGCACCTAAAACATGATCGCTGCAGAAGATGTAGGGGACGTCCTATGGCGACGGAGTTAAGTTTTTTATAAGCGACTTTCTTTGGATTTACAATCAATACAAAGAAAACTGTAACACTACACCGACCTCCACCTGGACAAACTTCAGTCGATCCAGATATTGAGATCTATGGCACCTCACTAAAGTCAGTCAACATCTTCGTATACTTGGGCAGCACGATTGCGTCTGACAACAACATCGATGTGGTAATTAAAAATCGTATATATGCTGCCTGAGGAGCCTTTGAATGACTGTAGAAGAGCGTGTGGTACTCAGCCTAGAGTACTCAGCTGAGACATATACACCCCACAGTCGCCACATCAGGAAATGTTCCCATGTGCATCTCCGGCATCTGCGGCAAATCCTTCGGATCTCATGGAAAGACCACATTTGAAGTGTAAAAGTGTAAAGATGGGCGAACATGTCAAGTATAGATTTCATTCTGACAGCATTCAAACGGAGGCGGGCTTACACTATGGATAGATACACATAGAAGAAAAGTTAGGACAAAAAAATCTACATGGTCACGATCGTCGGCATGGCCTTCTGGGTGCTTATGTACCTACCGTCTTCTGTGCCGACTGCTGCAGAGGCTTTGTTACATAGGTAGGACTGACATATCATCGGAGAGCAAAACATAAGGACACTCCCCTACTGTGATGTCATCATCGAACAGGATGGACAGCAGAGGGAGAGAGAGAGAGAGAGAGGGAGAGAGAGAGAACTAATTTTTGAATATACAATGTTTTCGTATTGTATTGCTTAATAAAACATAACGCAAACATTTGTACAGTGAAACTATTCTAAGACGTAACTACTCCGTATCATGCTGTACTATGTAACACGTAACACCAACCTTGTATGTAGCAATAACTGACAAGTGCTGGATTTGGAACTGTGTGGGCTACAGGGCAGTGATTAGTCGGTATTGGATCATAATACATAGTTCTCATTCCTTCCTATCTTCTACCACAGCGGCTTCAAAGCGAAATACGACTTTTACCCATTTTGAACACCAATTTGCATAATATCGAAGCATTCAAATTACGTCAAAAAACGTTTCAACCCCAAAGAAATTACCAAAACGCGTATTGTGGAGCATCATAAAAATATAAATAGTGGGGACCCTGGACAAGTGCAACGTCTCCCATGCACTGCATTCGGCACTGGAATGACACAACAATTTACAAGGCTTCAAGCCTATACATGCATTGTATCAAGTTTAATAAACCCGAAAATGTGCAATACAACATCCATAGTCACATGTTATGTGTTATTAAATATCATGTATAGTAATGATATCGCGCTGCCTGGCGATACCTTTTATACAAAACGGCTGAATTCCTCCCACCGCCCCGACGTAGAACGTACACGTCGTAAGCATGTTGGTCACACGCATATTCTCCGAATATCAAAGAGGAAACGTCGATATTACACAATGCAAATAATTCATACCAAGGAATTATTCTAAACGGTAGTTCTACGACATAACTAAATATTAATCTACAATGTAGTTATTTTATATTATGTTCATATTACTAATTATAGTATGTTCGAATGTTATTTTAACGTAACAATGCTAATCTGCTTCGCAATGTTTTTATTGCCACCTTAGATGTGTAAGGTTCACCTTGTTCTAGTCTGTCGGCGGATGTCAGAGCTTCGATCATTCAAGGACGGCTTACATAATTCAACGCTGGTCAATAAGAATAGTATAAACGTACCACATAAAATTTGATATTTCTTACTGTATCCAGAAACATTCCAAGCAACAAACAACACAATCACATCTACTTAACGTTAAAAACCTGGCGATAACTTTTTCTACGACAAAGTTGGATTCATTCACACCTAACGAAAATAACCCGAACAGGTAATATACATGAAAGGCAATGCACATCAAAGCCAAATGTTAACTATATTCGCATTGTTCCCGTCCGTGCTAGTCACACGCCATTCCCCAAATTTCAAAGCATAAAGGTATCTGCAACACAAGCCGTATCATCATCGTCGAGCTCGTCACGGTTACAGGTCCGATCGCCTGGGCCGGCCGCCCTGAATCAGTCTCGTCACTACGTGGTGGAGCTGTCACGGTCGACGAAAGCTCGTTCGTCTTCCGATGATCGCTTTGTCGACTCACGCGTCCGCCGCCGGTCGTGCCGCCGAGAACCGTTCCGCCGATACGCGATGCAGCAGGTATAGACGTTGATGGATGATCCACCAGTCAGTTACTAGCGTCTTTCATCCTTGTTTTCACCGGTTGCTAGTGTCGTCTCTCTTCGTTTCTCACCTATTTGTATTATCGTCTGTCCTACTTTGTTGCCGGTTGTTAGTGTCGTCAATCCTCGTTTGTCACCGATTGTTTGTTGCCGTTCTCGTCGCCCTTGTCTCCGATAAAAAGTCGTCGGTTGATGTCTAAACATTTCTCTATTCTGAAATGTCGTTCTGTCACGTACCATGACCTGCATACTCTTTGTATTCCTCACATTTTTACGACTTTTGTACAACATGTCGCAATGAAATGAGTTATATTTTTAATTATTTCACAGTCAGTTTACCTTTTTCCCGCTATGTTTCGTCTGCTTTCAGCAGTCTTCTTCAGACATATACTGCTAGATTGCGACACGGTAGTCCCTCTCAGACGTGTGCCCTGGGTTGCTCTTTTAGGGATCGCCATGGATGTGTGAGAGTTGGTACCGGCCTTCATCTCGATTCATGCTGTCTTTGGTTATTCTAATCCAGATCACTTCTTTAATGCCTCTTGTCCTCCAATCCGATTCCCTGGCCATAAATTTGGCCCTCTCCCAGTCTACTATGTGATTTTCTGTGTCATGTGGTCTGTGGTGTCTAATTTGTTCATCTCCTTTTCCGATGTTTACTATGTAGCGGTCGCTGTCTAAGAAAGACTGCTGAGAGCAGCGGAAACATCACTAGAATAAGGTAAACTGACTATGGAATAAGTTAAAATATCACTCATTTAAACCATCCAGTCTAATGAGCCTCTTCACCCATGCCGCAATGAAACCTCTATTAAACCAAGCCGGAACGTGTCCTTCCACCGTCACCACTGTTAGTATAATACGTTTGTCTAACTAATTAGCTTGTCAACGCTAAACTGACGGAAAATGTGTTCTTGATTTTCGCTTTTCGCACGTATGCACGAATAGGCCTACCGCTGTTCGAAGCCAAGTGTTCAAACTACAGTCCATTGAGATCTACCTGTCTCATGCCGCAGTGACCAAAGTTTTACACATTAAAATCACGGGTGAAAAAAACAATCAGAATTAGTCGGTGACATTCTATTATCAGGCAGGTTCCGCTGTATTGTCATCGGTTGTTGTACAAACATTTCACAGTTTACTCTCCGTCTCCCTTGTCGATGGTCGCCGTCGTCGCATCTTCTTCTTACGCCACCGGCCGGCCAATGTCATCGCGATGGCGTCTATTGCTTCGACCAGGGTTATGACGCTCGCGCCAATGAGCAACCCCATCGAACCCCCGGTGTCACCTGCAACACGATTGTTTGCGAAAGTGAGTCGTGTGACATGAAATTTACTTAAACTGCTGATTGTGGCTGATCTGAGGTGTTACCCCCGGACATTACGTCCTGTGAAAATAGCCCAGACAATATCCCCCAGGTGTAATGTCTACTATCATAAGACGCATTCTTCATTATTCTCCGCTCACTGTCATCTTATACTGTAACGGTACGTTAGTATTCATTCAAATAGTGTGTATTTAACAATACAATCGTTGAAACCCTACCAGAATAATTCCAATACCTAAATTCATGCCCTTACAATAAAATCTACTCGCTAACTTTAATTAACAATTAAGCTAAAATGTATCATCGAATCCATTGAATACATATTTTTCATTTTATTATAACGTTTTGGTCATTGATACTACTTTGAAGGCATTGTACTAGTGCGGTTATTATCCGCCTGTTGTGTCCAGTAATAGTGCCCGGAAGTAATTTTCTGGGGTATAATTTTCCAGGGTAATGTCCTCTTGTAACATCTGGCGACAATTGAAGCGAAGGCGATTAATCATACAAAAAATAGTCACAGATTGTAACAGCAAGAGCCATGAATTGACTCTGCGCTTGCTATTAACATTATTTTTGTGGAGACGTGAACAAGGAGCTCGGAAAACCAAACAAATTGTACTTCTAACGTACTGGAATAATAGTAAAACAACTCGAATATTGTACGTAATAGACATGTCAATGGCTAGATCGGCTAAACAGTTATTTGAGAACCATACATTTGATAAATGAGTATAGCAAAATAACAGCGACGTACATCCAGTAACAGCGTATATGGTCTACTAACAACTGAAGTGAACTGTTTCTGTTTTCTGATTTAACAGCGCAATAAAACACACATTACTTAGTAAATCAACGAGAGTGTAGGCTTCAAGCTGCTCGTATTCCTGGACACGCAGGTCGCGCATGTAGACGTTCAGCTCCAAATAGTTTTGACTGAAACACGTTCGCAGGAAGAGTTGAATTGCAAATTCGATACCATCGCCATAAAAACGAATGCGTACATTTACCAACAAAGTGTATGTTTATACGTGTGTAAGTTCGTAGCCGTGTATGCATGCGAATCGTTTTGTTGGGGGTGATGCTGTTTGATTAAATTATAAGCGTGTTTAGTAATGACTGCAATTGTAAAAGTGGAAACGTATATGAGAGCTCCTGGCAATGGAAATTATTCAAAAGATCAAAGGTAATTGCCATTTTGATTGACAGGTATTGATTCGCAATTAGCTATTTTAATTACCACATAATTACTCCTAATTACCTATTTAAATAAATAAATAATTAACTAATTAACAAAGATGAATGGATTTTACTTAATTAATTAGTTAATCAATTAATTAATTAGTCAATTAATTAATTAATTTATTTATTTATTGACAAAGATCAAAATTGGATTATTAATCTAGCACGGCAAAATATTTTACTAATTAACACATTAATTAACCAAGTAACAAATATCAAAATATTTTACTAATTAATTAATTAACTAACTAAATAACCTAACACGGCAATAGATCAAAGCCTTTTACTAATTAACTAATTAATTAACGGCAAAAGATCAAAATATTTTACTAATTAAATAATTAAGTAACTATTGCACGGTGTAGCTGAGAGCGGAGTGATGGGTGCTAGTGACTATGTTTAGTGTACTTACCTTCGTTATGGGTTAAACACTCTTAGGTAAGTGTTCTGTTGAACACGCTTATCAGTATAGCAAGGCGATGTTTAACGAAGACGAAGAATGCGCGGAAAGTATCGAAGAGGCGAGGTCGGCGTACATGGCAAAACGGAGAAGTAGATACATAAGGAAGAAGAGAAGAGCATCCGAGTGGGATGCTATCCGTACCGACTGTATGCAGAACCTCTTGATGACAAAGTTCACGACCTCGAAAGAGTTGAGAGAGAGAGAGAGCTTGCTGGCTACTAGACACATGGAACTGGTGGAGTGGGTGCCGTCGAAAGACGGTTTTGGGGGGGGGGGGTCGGCTGCGGTGGTAAAAAGGTGGAAACACGCTCGGGAAGCTATTGATGGAGGTGCGTGATAAATGAAGAAGATAAAACGGGGTTACATACTTCGACCGCACCAGTCGCCGATATGGACAAGTCGAAGAAGCATCCTTATACGTATATTGTAGCCGGTCCTACGGGGTGTCGTAAGACCACTTTCGTTACCCGCCTCTTGCGTTTCGCTTCATCTGTGATTGAGCCGCCACCCGAGAAGCTCTTGTGATGCTACGGTAAGTGACAAATAAACGCAGAACGCATTCAAAGACCCCACATCATCAGCCTACGGTTACCTCCTGGTCGACTTGAAACAGGAGAGTCAGAAATGGGGTGCCTGCGCACGAGCATCTACCCCGACGACGCCGTTCAGTATGTCAACTTGCCGAGCGTATAGAAGTCGAGATGCTTCGTCCTAGTCGTCATTTGTTAATATGTCAGAGCACGTTAAGAGACATATATTGTGTTTGCAGATACTGAATAGGAACAAGAATACAAAGTTGAGAAACGCCATCCTCGCCAACGCCGACGCCAACCTTATTTGCGGTCTATGCAAGTGCGCCTATAACATCCTTAAAAGAAACGTGAAGTTGACTTCTAAGTAGAACAAAAACACAGAAAAATTAAGGACAAATCTGCGTCAGCTATCGTCAAAGAAAATGACCGTTGTAAAGAAGCGCACGATCCTGCAAACAGGCGGTTTCCAATCGGCCGAGAAAGATGACTCCACCGGTGGGGTGGGAAGCGTTCGCGCGTCAAATGAGATGTCTGAACATCCCTATGGAACTCGTCGGCAACGTCGACCATCGGGCGTACATGCAGCAGCAAAGCGCGAATTCGAGGCCGCCTCGCCGAGCCCACTCTCTCGGTCGTCAGTGGGAGGTCTATTAAAAAGAGGTGAACCGCGCGGCGGGTTTTTAGGGTGAGATGAAGCGGGGTCGAGCGGTAGTCGTCGTAGCAGCAGCATTTTTATAGGTTATTATACAATTCGTCATTTGGTCATCCTCCTCAAGGTGCAACGGAGGGATCGTCGTACGCAACGACACGCCATGGGACAACTCAACGTACTAAACCGTGCCTACTTCGACCCGAAACACGTGAGAAGTTACAGCGGCGTCAATACGTACATCGAGCGACCCTAGTACCGAAACTAGCTGTCAAGCAGTGATTCTCGGAGCAGGACACCTGTGCCCCTCACAAACCGGTCAAACGCCATTTCAAATGGCGGTACTTCACGAAACACCAGACGTTGAGATACATCGAAGCGTTGCCGTAGATCGTGCGGTCGTACAGCAACATATACCATCGACGTGTTCAGGCAAGACCGCTACCTGCTGAATGTGGTCGACTTTAAACTCCGTCTGGTGCGAAGCAATGACGCGTTTGCACTGATAGCGCCAACCCACGGTTCAAGATAAAACTGCTCGAGACGTTCCTGCATGTGCGAAAGGCCAAACTGAATCTGGCTGTACAGCATTGTCATATCAAAGCGTTGACGAATGGGACGGCCAAATACCCGCTACGACGAATCGACTGCAAGGTGTTCTCCATCCTGCAAGGGACCATGTCTCACAATCACGTGAACGTCTACCTCGGCTTGGTGCCGATTCGGGTGGTCGTGTGCTTCATCGACAACGGCGCTTATAACGGGGTCTACAATAAAAACCCGTTCAACGCGAAGCACACCGATATAAACTTCCTAGCGCTCTAAGTGGATGGTCGATAAGTAAGGCGAGTTCGAAACGTCGTCGTGTAAGGCGAGTTCGAAGCGGTGCTGGAAATCGACAGGAACAGGAACGTCGTGTACGACTTCTGATGATGGATTCGCAAGAGATTACGTGTCTATTAGTATCACTTCTTGTCGGCGGTATCCCGTGCACATACGGCTAGACGGCACTGCACGTAGGCGGGAGCCACTCTGCTCGGTGCTGGATGTAGTGCTCGTGTTTGGACGGGGTCAAACAGGTCGTCGATACCCTTTTCAGCGATCCCCATATGGGCGCTGTCGTTTCCTTAGCACAGTACTGGAACAGAGGTTGAGGTACGTTTGTATCGATGATGTCGTAGTATGACTGGAGCATGCGCTGCTTGGCGTACTGGTACATGAAGTACCTGATCTGGATGGGGAGACTAGGTGACGGTACTCTTGTTCAACGCCACCTCGTAGACGCTGTCGGGTACAACGACGTCGAGTTGCCGGAAGCGTCGATCGTTAATCAGATTCGATCGAAAGAATGACGCACATCGCACGGAATAGTGCACCAGGTGCAACATTGCGCCACCTCCCGCGACGACGACGTCCAGTCGTAAACGCCACTTATATGGGGTAGCAACGTCGTCTCGTGTGGGGGCAGTACTGTGTCTGGCGCTGGAAGGAGACAGCACTGAGTAACTGGTGTATCGGGCGCCAGATGGGGCCACCACTTATGTATCGAGTACCTGGTGTGTCGGAGGCTCGAGTGTCGGGCGCCAGAAGGGGACGGGACTGTATTACGCAAGTCGAGTGACTGGTGGGGACAGCCGTGGTTCCAAAGATGCTCCGTCTAACGCGGTGACAACATCCAGTCGTATAGAACACTTCTTATGTGGACATCTCGTATTGGACCGCAAGCTTGGTAATCATTTAATAACTACAGGAATCGTACGTACGGTGTATATGTACTCCCACTTTCTGCACGGTGGCGCCCACAGGAACAAAACAATCAGCTCGAATTACGGTGAGTGGACCGGAAGCAGAAGTACGTCTTGCTGCAGAGAGGGATCATTCCGCATTTACATTCTATAATAAACTCGCAGCACGCAGGGTAACCCAGAGCTGGAGTCGTTGCCGGGCTGCCGATCATGTCTACGTGACACTGAGCTCATTCTTTCATGAGTAATTAATTAATCAATTAGTTAATTAGGTAATTATATAATTAGTGAACTCCTTTGCTCTTTTACCGTGTTAATTAAAATAATGATTTAGTTAATTATGCAATAGGTAATTAGTTAATTAGTAAAAACTTTATCTTGATACATTTTTGCTATTTTTCATATGACAAAACGCTAATTAATTAATAAATAAAAACAATTGACCTTGAACTTGACCTTTGACCTTGATAGTTGAATGTTGACAATTATATTTGATCTTGACCGGTGGCCTTTGACCATGACCTTTTAATTAGTGGTAATTAAGGGGTAATTAAATGGCTAATTGCGAATCACTACCTGTTAATCAAAATGGCAAAAACCTTTGATCTTTTAAATAATTTCCAGTGCCAGGAGCCCTCATATACTACTGACGTTCAATGTAATCATTGTGTGCCTACATAAAGATATGCACAATATGAAAGTATGCATTAAAATACAACCAATCATTCAATCAAGTAATTTGAAGGAAACAGTCCAGCTTACGTTTAATTATTAATGTTTGTATTTGAAATTATTTGTAATTATGGCTGAATTTGCACGTTTTTATAACATACCTAAATATAGTTCCATCCAATCGAGTCTTGTCAAGTAAAGTGACCAGCGTTTTCTTGAAGGAGTCTCGATGCCGATGAGAGACATTCTTGAAAGTATACGAGGGTGTGACAGATCTAATTACGCAATTCAAGTAGTACTCAAAATAAGCAAAGTCGTATTTTTGCTTCGTTAGAAGTGAAGTGTGATTGTCTAGCATGAAATAATCTTTCATGGCAGATTTTTCGGCACCGGTTGTTATGTTGAGAAGGTAATACACTTTAGAGTAGAATGCAAGCAACAATGGACTATATTCTAAGTACTTGCACCTATCAATACGAAGTTGTTTCGTATCAAGTATAAGTGCACGTATACCTTCTTGTGTTCTCAAAGCCGATTCTTTAAAATTGTCGAGTAGTTGCGTCACTTCGTCCGAAGTAAGCACCCCGGCGAGAAGTAATTTGCTGGTGCGTCTTTTGTTCTTCAAATCGTCCAAGTATGCTTTAAGTGTCCCGGTCGTCTTTGTATTGTAGTATGCTTCTGAATGTTCGATCATATAGATGGTGCTCTTCCTAATATCCGCGTTGCTGTTACGCCATTTAGTTAAATCATCTGTAATAATTGTTTTGATCCTTTCAAACCGTTCAGTTGCATTCTTAAGTCGCTCAAGCGGTTGGTGTATGACCAGCCTCTCAAATAATTTGAGGTCTCTCTCCGCGGATGCTCGCCAGGACGCGTTTCTGTAATTGATACATTTCTTTTTATTTTCAGTTATGTGACCACCAGTGAAGTTGATGCACAACAGTTGATCCATGTATTTCGTTACATGTCCTCTGAGTCGAGTGTACGTTTCGTTTATTTCCGGTGTGTGTTTGAGCAATTCTTTAGTTAAGTAAAGCGCGTCATATCTGCCGTTCGGTGTAACCTTGTTGTTTACCAATGGGACGGCGTTGTGGTAGGCGTCATGCACTCAGTCTAGGTTGTGTAATGCTCTCTTCAAAAAGATGACTTGTACTTTAAGGAGGGCTGTTCGCCAACCTTCCTGTTCAATCGTGTCTAATGAATAAATTACTGTTTCAAGGGGCAGAAGCGAGTCAGACATAATATAGCTATACAAATTCATTTCTTTCCAACCGGCGATAAAATCATTCTCTAAAACTTTCTTCACATTTTGAAATCCTAACTTCTCAATATGTTGCACCCATTCATTGTATTCATCATCATTTCGCCTTTTGTCCCTAACAATAGGCTGGACAGTGTAATCTACATGTATCTTGAAACGACCTGGTGGTAGATCACGGAGGACTCGTTCAACCTCCTGTATGTTGGCTTCCCGTCTGTCTGGCTGTATGTACTCCCTGGTGTCGAGTGATTCGTTTAGGTGCTTCCCCACTCTCGTAAGGAATTCTTCAGACACATCGAATCGGTTATTGCTGTTCTCATTGGCGGTCCCATAACTCGTGGTCGCTTTGTAATGCACGATGTCGCACGCTTTCGGGCACGCGCACCTCGCCAGACAAGTTTTTGTAGAATTATTCTGAAATGACAACGCCACTTTAAATTTTGATATATAAGACATTATTTATAATTAATGTATGGCCATGTACCTTATTGTATGCTGACATTAAAATTGAATGCTCTGTATTCGGCCGTACACATGCTGTAACTGGTTATTTTCTTAGACTCAGAGTCGTGATATTTCGTTACTAACTAGAACGCTTATTCACTTGCCATCTGAGCATTTGCTATATCACAAAATCGATCACAAATTCCGTTTACCTCTCGCCGGCAGCAGACAGCTTGTATATTGGGAGACGTTGCACACAGGTGGGTCATCTGTAATCAGTAGAGCAGCAGATAGGTAGTTGTAATGGACATTATACAGTCTAGCACCTTCGAAATTTCCATTATATATATAAAAGTGCACATATGAAAATATCGAATATCTCTGCTGTTTTTAGTGTCGTACAATTTATTGTCATTGGTATGAACACATAGCTAATCGAGTGTTAGATGTATTGTATACATAATAACGACAGCTCGGAAATGTATTCAATCTGATCTTGTCCGCCAGAATACAAACATTCTTAAATAAAATTATAGGCAGCATCATGAGATTATTGGTTGTGAAAACAACTTTATTTAAGAAAGTAAATAACATATTGCATACAAGCAATGTGACAATCATGGGTGATTATTGATACAACAGTAATATTGTTGAATAATAATAAATAACAGTTAAATAACAATGAGTGTTGCTAACTTGTATCGAAAGGCGGCATATAGTAATCTCTGCAGCCACAAGTTGAGATAACGAAGTCAGTGATGCATTCCCTGTAGCAGGCCGCCTGCGAGTAATGATCGAAGTATCGCAGCTTTCGACGTTTCTCACAATCTCCGTGTGGAGGCGGCAGGTTGGTCTCCTAGAATGTTGAAATTCAACAGAAGATCCCTATGACTCCGAAAACCAACTATATCCAACAATGTATGCGCATAACTGAATTTTGTGTATGTTTATTTTGTTAAGCATTTCTAAGCAATTTCTTCTGTAACGTTTCAACACAAATGTTCGGCACAAATTGTTTCCATAGAAACCACAACAAAAGGAACTTACGTTCATGACGCTTACAGCAAAAAAAGTGTTAATTCCTGCTGGGACGTTATCGCCAAAGTCCTGCACCTGTGGTACATCATCTTGGTGGTACAGAAGAACCTTCAACCCGACCGCATTGTGTGGTCCTTTCATGTACTCGTACTGTTCGACGTTCACCACCAGTTGCAGTCCGTGTTCGACTCCTACAAAAGAGCGATTGATTCAGAAATGTAACACATATGGACACTGTTATTGTTTTGAAATAGGTGCCACTACTGAAGCCAGACATATTCATTACAACAGCATACAGTGAATTTATATTAAACATTGTGTGTGTATGCGTGCGTGCGTGCGTGTGTAATTATAACCCTATACTTATAGCATGCATATGTGTCAATTTATACCGTTGTAGCATCATCAAATAAAGCTAACTGCTGCAAACTTGTCGCGTTTTTTTTCATAAGCGTGCATTTCACAAAAAGGTGTATATGTTCATTTCAGTTCACAGTTTAGTAAGACAGTGTTTTGTGGCAGGATACACTAATGTTGAAATCTGTGCGATATTCAGCCACAATGGTATATTCATTAGGTGTGTTCTTTATAAATATAATATGGTAATAATATAATAATCTTAGTAAAAAGCATAATATGTTCATAGATGACATCCTCGCGCGCCAGGGGGCGCTGCTGATCACATCAGTCTCAGTAGGCAGATCGCCTTGCGAAACTTGGAATATAAGCTAAGTCAATAATATCACTGGCCGGCAAATTCCGGTGATTTTCATTTCAGATACATGAGTTTGCTAATGTTATGTGTAATGTTCGGGAAGTCGAGGTAATTATTTGAATACAATACCGCTCAGCCCGTCGTGAGAATGTTGTGATTCCGTGAAGTCACTGGCTTCGTCTTAAAATTGCGATGCGGGTTGGCGGGTGTCTGCACTGTTCTAACGGGTGGTAGAGTTGCGTCGAAGCTAATTACTAATTTGAATCAGCTGACCTCCATACATTGCGTAGGATATCTGCCAGGGGTAGTGTACATTGTCATCGACCTGGCTTGCAAGGATGATAGAGGATATTCTTTCAAATTATATTTGTCGCTTAGGTCCCTACTACTCAATTGTTTAGATAACTGCTGCACATCCATTCTTCGGTAAAGAGAATGACGGTATGTTATTGAGTAAATGCGTCCTGAATGCTGAAAACGTATTGATTAGCTAACCATGCGCATTGAACGCATTAATGTTTACAAACTCAATAAATTCATACGTACACACACGCACATGCACACCATGGTAGGACGGTAGGGCGGTAGAAAGGGAGGGAGGGGTGGAGGGAAGGAGGAAGGGAGAGAGGGAGAGAGGGAGAGAGGGAGAGAGGGAGAGAGGGAGAGAGGGAGAGAGGGAGAGAGGGAGAGAGGGAGAGAGGGAGAGAGGGAGAGAGGGGACAGGAGAGGGAGAAAGGACCAGAGGGAGAGGGAGAGAGGGAGAGAGGAGAGAGGGAGAGGGAGAGGGAGAGAGAGAGGGAGAGAGAGGGAGAGGGAGAGGAAGAGGGGGAGGGAGAGAGGGTGCGAGGGAGAGACGGAGAGAGGGAGAGAGGAAGAGAGGGAGAGAGGGAGAGAGGGAGAGAGGGAGAGAGGGAGAGAGGGAGAGAGGGAGAGAGGGAGAGAGGGAAAGCGGGAGAGAGGGAGAGCAGGAGAGAGGTAAGAGCGGGAGAGAGGGAGAGAGAGAGAGAGAGACAGAGTGAGAGAGAGAGAGAGAGAGAGAGAGAGAGAGAGAGAGAGAGAGAGAGAAAGATAGAGAGGGAGGGAGGGAGAGAGAGAGGGAGACAGGGAGAGAGGGGGGGGGGGAGAGAGTTATACTAAAAGAAATAATGCATTCAATAAGCACAATTACTTAATAGCAAGCGGGCTTAATGCGAGTTGTAAACCACTTAATGTTGTGCAGCGTGCAGACATTAAAACACCTGCAAAGATTTGGCTTAAGGCGCAGACATGTAATTGACTACGTTAGGGTTGCAACAGCAATGCAGGTACTTTCTAGTTTAAATAAGTACTAATGTTTATGTTATACATGCTCACGGCTACTGGAAATAATTAATAATGATATTTATGTAACACAATAAGTAAAAGGAAAGTTCGTAAATGAAGTAGATTTTAAATATATTTGAATATGTGATAAATATGAGTAGCGATTCAGTATTAAGTAAATTCGTTATGATCTTCTATATACCCGTACACCTTTGAAACAATATATATATATATATATATAATATATAGTGTTTTCTGTTTTGTATCATGTGCTAACCTGCTTATGCAATATGCATCAATACCTTAACAACCAGTTAAATATATGGGCTTTGTTGTGTATAATGTATACCTTACCTGAGAGTGAAGTATAATTGATCGTTTTAATGATTTGACACATTAACGCAAAACCATATGAATGACACACTGTATCTTTGTTTTTTGGTGTACAACAATATATATATATATATATACAACTGACGTATGATACAATATGTTTACGAAATCAAAACGTGTGATGCTGATTACTATCACTATACATACAACTAATACCGTACATACTTATGTAACAATTTAATTACTAAGTAATCTAAACCGATACTCATTCAATATTTTAGTGTTGAGGCGTATACACCTGGTTTATATGGGAACTTCCATAGACCACACTGTTGTCTTGCAACATATCATCAAGGTGGTCCCATCTGAACGATCGTCCTCCAAAAAAACATTCGCCTTTCCTCGTCCCATTCTGATACATCATAGTACGACTGTAACGCAGCTACATTTATTGAGACTTGAGAGCAATATCGTTTTCTAGATAATTCAGCACAAACGAGTATGTCACAAAATTGTCAATTACATCTGGAAGTGCCGACGGACTAAAGTGGTTAAGTATCACTTGCGACTAATTGTATATCTTGTCGTGTCAAAGACGGTGCGTCTGTGGATATTCCCTGGGCCAGGAGCTAGGCCTATACTTAAAACGGCACCTCTTCCCACAATTATAGCAGGCAGTGGACTAGAATGATGCTACTTATTGACATCATATGGTCGTAGTACCGCCTGCGGTTAACTGTGTCTTTGATGTGACTAGTGGACACAATTGTTTGTGAACAGGCATAAGCATGAGACAACTGTGATGGGCAGGACATGCAGAGAGAATGGGAGAATAACGGAAGGCAAAACAGAACAGATGCACGGAGAGTGGAGGGGAAAAGGAGACGAGGAAGACCTAGACTGCAATGGGAGGACTGGGCAAAGAGAGATTTTGAAGGATTGGGAGGAGGGTGGAGAACGAGAACGAACGATAGAGAGGAATGGAGACGATTGGTTGAGAAAGCAGTGCAGGATCAGTGAGAGTACATAAAAAAGATCAGAAATTGAGCATCGGAATCCAGGTCAGTTTGATCCCTGACAGATAGGGAGATAAGAGGAGTTCAAAATAGTTAATGTTTGTGGAGAGCCTCAATGTGGATGTTTTGGTGAGCCTCAGGGGTGGGGGTGCAAATCGAGGTTTTGAAGAGCCTGAAAATGGAGATATTTTGGCGAGCCTCAGTGGGGGTGCAAATTGTGATTTTGGAGATCCTGAAGGTGGATGTTTTGGCGAAACTCTAGAGAGGAAGTGCAAATCGAGGTTTTGGAGAGTCTCAACCCACCAACTATCCATCATGTTCCGACGCCATGTTTTGGGTTTGGATTTGTGGTCTGGGCTTCAATAAATTCGTGACCTTAGGCAACACTGGGTGTCTTTTATGTTCAACGCATGTGTCCATGGTTGATGACACTGAGTGTACGTATACGGTTACACTTCTGTTTATTTTGCATACAGAATTGTGTGTTCGTACTTCTAAATATTATGATAGAAGCCTAGTGCGATTGAATTTAGATAAACCGGGGCATGCGGGCAATCACTTTATAGAATGTAATCTAGGTTCTCGCACCAAAACCGGAGATCAAAAAAGAATTACTTCATAGCATGAGGTGTGTACCTCTTCTACCACTCCCCATTTCATTTTTGAATGGTTTCATCTAAATATCCTTTATCGAAAATATAAACGATAATTTAGTACCTCCACACATGAAAAACACGGATGTTGATGGCATCTTTCAATTGAACATTAACCGTGGGCTTTGAAGTGTACATTTCTTGAATATATATTCATTAATGACATTATATATTTTCATAGGTTAACATATCATGATAATTATGTCTTACATAAATAAATTAAATAAAAAATAAATATAATCAGTTAGACCCTACTAATATTTAGTGTCTTTAGTTTATGATAAAATATATAAATGTTAAAGTAAAATAGTATTGTCTCTAATTATTATACCAAACCTACATACAAAAATACAAAATGCACAAACGAGGTATAGAATCGTTGTTCCTTGAGTGTATAGTTTTCAATTTTGCTAAGGGATCATCTCAGAACGTCGTTGTCCGATATGAAACGAAATTATTTTCGATTGGAGGAGGGGTATGAGGCCGTTTCATCTGGCGTCGGACATCGATGTTTACGCTTCTGACCGACACTGCTAATTATACTAGTATCATCACATTAGTGTTTACAAAATTTCGTCTGAGGGAGAGGGTGGTGGGGGGGGGGGAGGGGCTGAGGCAAGATGAAAGTAATTTCGCCTGATATCAGACATCGACCTTCTGAGATGATCCCTAAGTGAATCGAATTGTAGACGCACCGTGTACCTCCTAGTAGACCTGCTACAAGTTAACTACTGCCTAAATAACATGTTTTGGATTCGGAACAGATACTGTGTCATTAATTAATAACTACAAACAAATAGGCTTCAAAACTGTTGGTTACTGCTCAACTGAGAAATGCCGTAGCCTTCCCTGGTTCATCATGTCTGGAGATACAACATAAACACAAAATAGTGTTTATATTTGCGACCAGGGATATCCAGATGGAAACAATTTAACAAATACAATTAGGAACTGTTGAATAGGTACATATTTCATGTTATAAAGTAACCTATTTCGGCCCCTAGTCTAGTTGCCTGCCTGGCACCCATTTTTGTTTGGCTAAATTCAATCCCAGTAGACTTCCGTGACAACATTTAGAAGTACAAACGCATAATATTTTGTGCACAATAACTAGATGTGTAACCGTATACGTACAGTCAGCGTAATCAGCCATCAGCCGGCGTACGCGTGCTCATTACGGCATCTTTATAATTTATACCATCGCATCGTCCATCGCATCGCCCATCGCATCGCGCATCGCGTCATCGCCCCATGGCGGTGCAGATTGCCATATAAAAAGGCGGTGGCCCTTCTCGGTCATCATACTTTACACTTATGTTAGTGTCTTCTTGGTTAATTCGATTGGAATGTAGCCAGCGAGTAAAGCACGGCGTGGTTACCTTTGAGCGATAGCGCAGAATAGCAGGTCTAAGATACCGCATGCAAAGAGCGGCTATTATCCGGCGGTGTCGCGCGAGTAAGGTAATCACATAATATACTGTTCCAGGTATATAAGGACACATTGACTGTTTTTAGTTTTGAATTGATAGTAACCATTTGCATATTTGTAAACATATAGTTCTTGTACCACAGCAGCTGTAACACCCTTCAAGGGGCCGCGTGCATTTGACGAAACTTACGTAGCTTTAAACGGTTGTTCGCGACGTCACACCTATTTTATGACCCGACCAGACGAAACCAGACCAAACCAAACTCACCCAGATTGCAGTGCATACACTATGCCGACTGTCGTCGAAATCACGTAAACAGTAAACCTTTCGAACACATCACACTGACAACGACTGGCGCCGACGAATTCGAAAGTTTTCAAGTTTATGACGTCACACCGGCTTCCAGTATGTCTCAGTCGGTGTCAGTCGGTGTAGTGTATATAATATAGGTTTGGTCCGGTCGGGTCTGGTCAGATCTAGTCGGGCGAAATGTGTCAGTGTATCCCGGCATTTGCACTATTGTTCCAAGCAACGTAATTAAAAATCCACTGATCAGTCGAGGGCGGTTTAAGTAATTAATCAAAATCGTAATTCGATTATTCATATAAACGGTTACAGGCCTCGTGGAGTGACTTTCACAAACTGTATATCATGTGTCCTCCTGGGGACGTAGATGTAAGCCGTCGTAAACCGCGGTCGGATTAGCTGCAATGTCAACACTGCCGAGAATAATGCATTGCCATCCAGAATGAGTCCATTAGCCACCCAAACAGTTGAACCAACGCATTTTAATAAGAAAGCAAGCCACTCGGATAGCGCCGTGAAATAGCATTATTATGCTTTATTTTCTGATATTTATGTGACTATGGTTACTGTTCACATGCATTATAGTGTCATATCACTTCACATGCTGCATGAAAAACACACTTGTGGAAGTTTTTTGTATGTTGATTGTTGCCACTGAAACGGGGATTGTCACCCAAAACACAGCGTTGCAATATCAAACCAGAGCAACAGATGGCACTGCCCGTTCAATTTAAATATGACGTATGGCAGTGTGTATCTGCTTACTTATTCAGAACATAATATTTACCAGTTGCTTTGATCGTAGAGTTGGCGTTGATCTGGCTGTTGAAAGTATAACACACTCCAGCATCTGTTACGGTCAACTGGAAGTCTTCGTGACTGCATGGCTTCCCCTTCCACCGACAACTAACGGGACAGTAATAATTTTTACACATTTGGAGGTGATCGGGAAGTAAAGACACAACTATCATAATATAGTTATCACTATATCTTCACATGTACCATAATATGTTTACACGTGTGAAGGTGATCGGGAAGTAAAGACACAACTATCATAATATAGTTATCACTATATCTTCACACGTACAATACTATTTTTATACACGTGGAGGTGATCGGCTAACTCCGCCGTGGCCGGTACCAAGCCCGGATGAGAAAGGAGGAGGGTTGAGCGTAGGCCCACCTCGTAAAAGACTACTTGCTACAGAAACGGAGGTGATCGGGAAATAAAGACTAAACTATCATAATTATAGTTATTATCTTCACATGTACAATGTGGTGATATTGATTAATGTAACCTCTCATCCACTTAATAACGTTATATTTTAATACATTTAAGGATTTTAGCTGCTTATCTTCGTATCATGTCAATGTTATGACGGGTTGTACATCGATAACGACAATACATTTGGTTTTGCTGCGCCATTGAGCTCGGGTTTCCGGGTATATACGCACCGAAGAAGTCATTTTATTATTTATTGCATCACATCACATTACTGCACGTGACACATCACATTAATGCACGTGACACAATGCAGAAAGTTTTACTATCAGTGTACTTAATATAACAACAACATCAACGAACAAAATAAAAACAACATACGATGCAATCATGACTTCCTTGAGGTGTGCATGCTGAAGGTAGACATCACTCATTGACAGGTTGCCGACGCCCCACTTCGTGTAGTTGAACGTGGATACGTCTGTCCGATTGTACATGTCTTCCAACCAATGATACGAGCCGTTTTCTACCGCAGCCACTAGTCTGAAACAAGAGTCGTCAAGGGTTCAGCGAGTGAGACTCAATTATAACAATCATTTTTGGTACGAAAAATACCTTATGGTATGATGATTGACCACACAAACAACAGTAGTGATAAGGGTTTCGCCATCCACGGAAGTGACCTTAGATCAAAGGCTTTTTCATTTTTTATAAGTAGAATTCCTACGTTTTTTAGAAGTATGATTATAGTAAACGTCAAAGTGATTGATGGGGATCATGAGAAAGAGGGTGTCGCCATCTACTGAATAATGAGGAAATAGATAGGGTGATTATCGACCTCTAGTGACTAATCAGGTACTAATTAATTAATTAATTAAGTACTAATTAGTAACAAATGAGTAGCGCATTCACTAGAGGGTAGCACTAGCCAATGACTAAAAGGTTATGTAATGGTTATGAGTAGCGCATTCACTAGAGGATAGCACTAGCAATAGCTAATGGTTATGTAATGGTTATGTCGTGTGCTGACATCTAGTGACTAATCTTCCCCTAGTGACTGAAAAGCGACGATGGTGGTGCATATAGGCGACCGTGACGTTGTCGGCGCACCAGATGTTGCTATGGACGGAAAGTGGAAGCACCCTTTTACGTGTATAGTGTCCGGCCCTACGGGGTGCGGGAAGACTACCTTCGTTGTACGCCTGTTAAAGTTTGCTTCGTGTATGATTTCGCCGCCACCGGAGAAAATTCTGTGGTGTTACGGCCAGTGGCAGACCGCTTACGACTCTATGGCCGGCGTAGAATTTGTAGACGGTTTGCCGGATCCGTCGCTGCTGGACACCAAAACGAGGACGCTTCTAGTGCTCGATGACCTGATGTCGGAGACTGATAGTAGCGTCACGACTTTGTTTACTAAAAAAAGTCACCACTGCAACGCGTCCGTCGTACAGCTTTTGCAGAATCTCTTTCCGAAAGGGAAAGAAAATCGCACAATCAGTTTAAACGCGCAGTATATGGTCCTCTTCAAGAGTCCCCGGGACGCTGGACAAGTAGGCCACCTGGCGAAGCAGATGTACCCGGGTAGGGTCAACTACATGGTGGAGGCGTACAAAGATGCCACGTCGGCCGCCTACGGTTACCTCCTGGTGGATCTCAAACAGGAAACGCCGGAAACCATGCGCCTGCGTACGGAAATTTTCCCCGACGACCCCGTTCAGTACGTCTATGTGCCGACGAGACTATAAAAAAGGCGGGAGGCGCCGCGGCCGCCGTCATTCGGCAGGATGACAGAGCGCGTGAAGAGGCACATCCTTGCCCTGCAGCTGTTGCGCCGCTACAAGGGGAATACGAATCTGAGAAAGGCGGTAATCACTCACGCGGACGCCGACCTCATCTGCAGTCTGGCCGACTGCGCGTATAACATTCTGCGAGGGAACGTGAAATTGACGCCGAAAAACCGAAAAGTGCTGTTAAAGTACAGGAACAATTTGCGCAAGTTAGCGTCGAAAAAAGTAGCCATCAAACGGAAGAGGGCCGTCCTGCAGACGGGTTCGGGCGCGTTTCTGACGGCGCTGCTGGCGCCGTTGGCGAGCACCTTTCTGCCCCTCCTCAGGCAGGCTTTCGGTTGATGCAGCACGCGAAGAAGATGGCGCTGGTAGACCCCCGGTTGGTGGAGCGACTACTTCCGTTACTATCGCAACCGACTACGACCACGTCGCGTGTGATGAGTAGCCTGGACGGCGATATGAAAGCCGTTCTCGAGCGTGCAGATTTATCCGAAGGCGAAAAGGTGGTGGCGTACAATCAACTGCTGAGTCGTTACAACGCCATGGAGGCGTCTCGCGCGCAGCAGCCGATGCGCGTGTCCGTAGTGAAGAACGAGTCGTCGTCCGATCAGCCGCCGCCGCCGCCGCCGCCACCTACGGCTGATCAATTACCGGGGGAGATGGAGAGCGAGGTCGTGAAGAGCGTACCGAAAGTGCTGAAAGAAAAGGCCCGCCTCCTGTTGACGCGACTGAAGGCCGACCCGCTGATTCGCTGGAACGATCGAGCGGAGCTCGTGTACGACGGTACGCCTATCGCCGGAAGCAATATGGTAGATCTCGTGAACGATCTCATGCGAACGCGTAAGAGGGCCCCCGCGCCGGTTGGCTGGGAAGCGTTCGGCGACCATATAAGGCGCCTGAACGTCCCTATGGAATTCGTCGGCAACCCCCAGCGTCGGGCGTATATACAGCGCGAGCAGAAGCGAAAGGGGCGCACTCGGTCCGTCGAGCGCGAGCAGAAGCGAAAGGGGCGCAATCGGTCCGTCGAGCGTATGCCGTGGTCCAGCTTTTAGCCCGCCCCCCGTAGAGGATGCCCGCCGCCCGAAGATCAGTACTCGTCGTCGTCGTAGCCGTCGTAATTGCGGCGGTCATCGTAGCCGCCCTCTTGTTCGCCGTATCGTCGTCGGCGCCGCGCGCTCCATGGCGGTGGTGCCCCGGCGGACTCGTGGTGCGCAACGAGAGCGCCAACAACGCGACGGCCTACTGAAGCGCGCCTACTTCGACCCGAAACGGGCAGGCAGTTATGGCGGCGTCGACGCGTTGCGCCGGTCGGCCGCGTTGCCCAAGCCGGTCGTCGGGCGGTGGCTGGCGGCACAGGACGCCTATACGCTTCACAAGCCGGTTAGGCGCCGATTTAAGCGACGTCGCGTTATCGTGGGCGGTCGAAACCAGCAGTGGCAAGCCGATCTCGTCGACGTGGCTAAACTGAAAAACCACAACGACGGCATAGCGTTCTTATTGACGGTCATCGACGTCTTCTCGAAGCGGGCGTGGTGCGTTCCGTTGAAGCGCAAATCCGGTCCGGCGCTCGTCGCGGCCTTCGAGGGGCTGCTGTCGTCGTCGCCGCCGCACGTCCTGCAGACCGACAAGGGGACGGAGTTTCTGAACAGGCCCCTTCAGGCGCTTTTGAGGGCGAGCGGCGTCCACCATTTCGTGACGCACAACGAGGAGACGAAGGCGAGCGTCGTGGAGCGATTCAATCGTACGCTGAAGACGCGCATGTGGCGGTACTTTACGAAGTATCAGACGCTGAGGTTCGTGGAGCCGTTGCAGGACTTCGTGCAGTCGTACAACAACGCCTACCATCGAAGCATCGGTAGGACGCCGGCGAGCGTCGACGCGTCGAATCAGGAGAGCGTGTGGCAGCGTCTGTATGGCGGCGGAGGAGGGTGTCAAAAAAGCAAGCCGAAACTGCGAGCGGGGGATCGCGTACGCATCAGCAAGGCGAAGGGCGTCTTCAAGAAGGGGTACATGCCTAACTGGAGCGAAGAGCTTTTCACCGTCGTAGATTCGCACCCGACCGACCCTCCTGTTTACCGACTGATGGACGACGCCGGCACGATACT
Source organism: Paraescarpia echinospica (assembly GCA_020002185.1). NCBI lineage: Eukaryota > Metazoa > Annelida > Polychaeta > Sabellida > Siboglinidae > Paraescarpia > Paraescarpia echinospica. The sequence goes on along the minus strand of CM034541.1, from coordinate 56,371,048 downwards.
GGACGGCACCTTCTACGGGCTGGAGCTACAAAAAGTGATCGTTGAGAAGGACAAACTATATCGGGTGGAAGCCGTTCTACAGAGACGTCGTCGACGACGCGGTAAGGGCGAAGAGGTGCTCGTCAAATGGTTCGGCTATCCGGCCTCGTTCAATAGCTGGATCGACGCCAAGGAGCTCGTGGACTATAAGGGCTGATGGCGACGCGCTGTTGGACGGAATACGCAGAGCGCTGGAGACTTTCTTCCGACGTCCGGCGCCGCTACCGTTGTCGCTGCGACCGATGCTATCGACGTCGCCCGCAACGTCGGCGAACTCGCTCTATGATTTATCTGCGTGACCTATAAGGGATGACGACGACGCGGTGGATGCGCCACGCGGGGTGCTGGCGACTGCAAGAGGCGGGGCTGTGCAACGGCTTTTCGTTTTTTTTTGTAAGGGGACCGTGCTGTATTAGTAGACTGCCGAGGAGAAGAGAGCCGCGCCACCAACACCGCCGTCGCCCCCACGCCCGTCGACGAACTCGCTCTATGGTGTGCCTGCGCGGGTAAAGGAACGGCGCCGTAGCGTCGGACGGCAGTAGCGCGATGTGTGCGGACGAGACGACAGCAGCAGCAGCAGTAGCAGCCAATGCAGAAGCCGCCCACCGCCGTCGACTCAGGCGCATTTGTCGCTACACCCGTCGACGCCTCATGCGTCTCTGTGGGTGCGCCCGATGCCGTCGACGCCTCCTCCGTCACGAGCGTTCCTTGGCGTCTCTGCGGCAACGAATGCCCTAAGGCCGAGATCGTCTTCCTGTGCCAGATCGTCGTCCTGTACACGGTGATCGTCGTCAGTATATACAATCTAACGCGCGGCACGGCCGACTCCAACCTGTGGACGGCGCTGCTGAGTAGTTGCCTCGGCTACCTACTGCCGAGTCCGTCTATGAGGAGGCGCGATGGCGTCGTCGTCTGACTTTTACGTCACGTTGCCGAGCAACGCGTCTATGAAGGCGCACCCCGAAAACACGTTGACGCACTACACGACGAATCTGCCGCAGCGCGTCGACCTGTCGGGGGAGTGGGAATGCGGCCTGGTGTCGCTACAGTACACGCATAGCTGGTACAATGTGAGGCCGGTGGACGCCTACTTCTTCGTGGCGTGCGAGAGGGGGGAGGTGGGCTTTTTCACCACCGAGGACGGGGGAAAAATTGCCCGTCAGGCCAACATTCCGCACGGCTTTTACAGCAACGCCAAAAAGCTGATGCGCAAAATCAACGAGGCGTTGGCGAAACTGAGCACCGACACGGTCAAGGTGCGAATAGTGTACAGCGCCATCACTAATCGGATGACGTTGCTTCTATCGCCGGGCGTCGAAATTAACATGCCGCGGGACGGGCGCCTGAGCCGGATACTAGGCTTCGAGTCGGACTATATCGCGAGTTACGGGACGCCCGCGGACGGCGGCGCCCTGCCCCCGGGGTACATGTTCGAGTGCGAGGCGCCCCACCCGGTGGACCTGAGCGGCGGCGTCGACACCCTGTTCGTGTACGCGGACATCGTGGAGACGCGCATCGTCGGCGACGTATTCGCCCCCCTCATCCGAGCCGTCCCCGTCCACGGTTTGAACGGCAGCATCGTATCGAACATCTTCGACCGCGTCCAATACGCGCCGCTCCTGCGGCGCCAATTCGATTCGATCGAGATAGATATAAGAGACGACCTCGGTCAGTCGATACCATTCGAGAACGGAAAAGTCGTGACGACGCTTCACGTCCGACGCCGCAAGTCGAAACTGTTCTGACGATGACGCGAAACGTGTACGAGGACTACTACACGCGGCAGGTCGGCGGTGGCCTGCCGGTGTTCGTAGGCGCCCGAGCGCAGCGGGGTCACGGACTGGGTAATCTCTTCGGCAGCCTGTTTCGAAGCGCCATGCCGCTTATCAAGAGAGGGGCCATGGCGCTGGGCAAGCGCGCGCTCAAGACGGGCGTGCGCGTGGCGCAGGACGTCGTCGCCGGCGGCAATCTGAAACAGGCGGTAAAGAGGCGCGCGAGGGAGGCGGGCGCCGACCTTCTCGACGGCCTGCTGAATAGGCCCCCGCCGCCGAAAAAGCGACGACGACGCATAAAGCCGCCCGGCAAGCCGGCCAGCAAGAAGAGGCGCCGTCGAAAGAGGCCGAGCGACGACGTATTTCCCGCGTAGTAGTAGTAGTGCATCGGTGGTAGTCGTAAAGAGCTTTACCTCGGCGGGGTACATAAGGCCGACCGGCAAGGCGGCGCCTGACAGTAAGGGGAGGCGCCGTCGAACGAAGCAGACGTAGTAGGATGGCGTTCGTGCATCGGCAGTCGTGCGAGGGCGTAAAGTCCGAACTGGACCTGTTCAGCGTGCCGACGACGCAGACGAGCATCGAGAGCGGCCAGTGGATCGATCACCAGCCGCTGACGGCCCTCGACGCTGGCGGCCCTATCGAGTTTCTCATTCCGGGGTCCGGAGACGACTATCTGGACCTGTCGTCCGTTAGACTGTACGTGCGCGCCAAGGTGGTGAAGGGGGACGGTACCGCGCTCGCGAACGACAGCGTCGTGGCGCCCGTCAACAATTTCCTGCATTCGATGTTCAGTCAGGTCGACGTGACGCTGAACGGCACGCTCGTGACGCCGTCGTCGAATACGTACCCGTTTCGGGCCTACCTCGAGACCCTGCTCAGTTACGGGCCCGACGCCAAAAAGTCGCAGCTCGAGGCCGACCTGTGGTGCAAGGACACCGCCGGGCGCATGGAGGCGACCAACAACAACAACGGCGGGTTCGCGCATCGGCACGATTTCGTACACGAAAGCCGCGAGTTCGACATGATAGGGCGCCTGCACGTCGACGTGCTCATGCAGAACCGGTGCCTGGTGAACGGCGTCGACCTGAAGATGCGACTGGTGCGCAGCAAGGACGCCTTCGCGCTCATGGGCGACGTCGCCGATCCGGGGTTCAAGATCGTTCTGCTGGAGGCCTACCTGCAGGCGCGCAAGGTCAAGTTGAACCCGGCCGTCCAGCTCGGCCACATCAAGGCGCTGACGCACGGGACGGCCAAGTATCCGATGCGCCGCGTCGACTGCAAGGTGTTCTCGATACCGCAGGGTACGATGTCGCACACGCACGAGAACGTCTATCTGGGGACGCTCCCGAGACGCGTGTTCATGTGCCTGATCGACAACGACGCCTACAACGGGGCCTACGATAAAAACCCGTTCAACGCGAAGCACAACGACATAAACTTCTTCGCCCTCTACGTCGACGGACGCCAGGTGCCGAGCAAGCCGCTGCAGCCGGACTTCGCGCATCGGCGCTACATCCGAAGCTATATGAACCTGTTCGCCGCGACGGGGAAGGCGTACGAGGACGAGGGGTTCGATGTGACGCGCGGCGAGTTCGGCAGCGGCTACACCATATTCGGCTTCGACCTGTCGCCCGACTGCTGCGACGGCGAACATTTCAACGTCGTGCGTACGGGGAATCTGCGCGCCGAGATCCACTTCGCGCTCGCGCTCGCCCGGACGGTGAACGTCGTCGTGTACGGGGAGTTCGAGACGGTGCTCGAAATCGACAAGAACCGGAACGTCGTGTACGACTTCTGAGATGGACACGTTTCAGCTGATGCGTCGCCTGGCGATCGACGCGTACACTAAAAACATCGTCGTCGGCGTCGTGCCCAAAGACGAGCTGCCGGGGCGGCGGCTCACCGCCTACCCGACGGCGTTCGTGTGCAACACCGACGACGGCGACGAACCGGGAGAGCACTGGGTGGCCGTCTACGTGGGCGCCGACCGGCGAGGCGAGTACTTCGATTCGTACGGCCGTCCGCCGCTGCACGCCGACTTCCGCGACTTCCTGAACCGCAACTGCGACTCGTGGACGCACAACGACAAGCGACTGCAGAGCGGCGTATCTAACGTGTGCGGACAATATTGCGTCACCTACCTGCTCTTACGGTGCCGCGGAATGCCGCTAAGCGGCTTCCAGTGCCTGTTCGGCCCCGATAGGGTGGCCAACGACTGTCTCGTATTCGACTGGCTAAAGCCTCATTGAACGCTGCCTATTATCGCTTGTTGTTATTATTAGACGACCGAGAATCCGAACCGACTTTGTCGGACCCGCCGGTCGCGGGCTCCTCGCCGCGCTAGGCAGGCAAGACCGAAGTAGTGAGGTTGTATTATCGCTTGCTATTACCGAAGTTAAATAAAACGATGAAAACTGTACCGAGTGTTCGCATTTTTATTCGCACGCATACATACATACATACATAGTCCCCTAGGTAGGGGGGCCCTACCCCTAGGTAGGGGTCCCTACCCCTAGGTAGGTCCCTACCCCTAGGGAGGGAGGTCCCTCGTTATACGAGTATCGGCGCCGTGGTGACGCCGTCGTCGAGCACGCGCCGTTTGGCGTAGAAGTAGCTCAGCGCCGCTCGCTCCTGAACGTACGTCAGCACGGACGACTCCTTCACTTGGAAGCCGCGGTTCCGGCCGCCGCCGCTCCTTTGGTGGCGCAGCACGTCGAGGAAGGCGTCCTTGTCGACGTCGTTCTGACGCTTGCTCAGCCCCTTCGTACTGTACTTGTCGCCGTCGTCGCCGCCGAAACAGTAGTACGTCTTGCTGCAGAGCGCGACGATTCCGCGGCCGGACCATTCCTCTTTGAAGAGCCCCGGCGTTCGCTTGTCGTACCGGCGCCGACGCGCGCAACACTCGGCGGGCGCGTCCCACGCTCGGCCGGCGAGCCGGCACCGCAAGTACGCCTCCGCGTGCGCGTCGCAGTGTTCCGACGGGAACCACTCGCCGCGGTGTCGAAAGTAGTGTTCGCGCTTGGCCGCCGCCACGAGCTCGTCGAGTCGGCGCCCCGCGAGGCTCAAATACGCCGAGTCCGTGTCCATCGCGCAGTACTGGAACAGGGGGCGCGGAATGTAGGCGGCGATGAAGTCGTAATAAAACTCCAGCATGCGCAGTTTGGCGTACTGATAGACGAAGTAGCCGATCTGGATGGGCAGCGCGTACCGGACGGTTCGCTTGTTCAGCGCCACCTCGTAGAGGCCGTCGGGGACGACGACGTCGAGCTGACGGAAGCGACGATTATTGATCAGCGTCGAGGCGCCGGCGGCCGTGCAGAACTTGATGTTGCGGTGCAGGTCGACGCGCGTGATCGTTTTCCCGTATGAACTGTTGCCGAGCAGTTTAAACGTGTCGGCGATGATGGCCTTGTCGGGGTCGTCGTCGCCCGCGCGTCGCGCGGCGGAGACCGTGTCGCCGAAGCGGCGAAAGCACGCGACCGGCTCGTACTCGACGATCTGGTAGACGCGCTCGACGACGAGTCCGTGCCGCAGATACCACCGCAGTAGCGGCGTCGCGAGTAGAATCTTGACGCCGAAGAAGCTCCCCACGAGCGTGCGCTGAGGCCGGACGAGGAGGTCGTGCGTTTCGGCGTAGCGACGCATGAACGGGCTGAGATCGTCGCGCTCGATGTAGGCGTTCTTGAAGATCGGCTGCATCTCGGCGAAGGTGTCGCGCAGCGCCGCCGGAACGGCGATGTCGCACTCGACGAGGCCGAACAGCGTGCCGTCGAGCACGGCCTTCAGGATCGTCGACCGCGTCACGGCGCCGTCGCCGGTCCAGCTCCGCGGTGGCGGCGGCGGCGGCGGTCGCGTCGCGCGCCACTGGCACTCCCACATCTCGACGACGGCGACGAAGCGGCGAAGGTAGGCCGTGACGGCGGCCGTCTCGGCGTACAGTTGGCTCATCGGCTTACCGTTCACCGCGTTCGTCTCCCTCCCCGTGCACGGACAGCCGTGGAAGAAGCACCCTTGGAACTGGTACGCCGTCCGCGTCGCGCCACACCAGCCGTCGACCCGGTACTTGCCGACGCGCTTCTCGCGCCCGTTGAGCTGGTGACGTATGTGGGCCCCCGTCCGTCCCGCCTCCCACGTCAGCCACTCGACGGCCAGGCGGCCGTAGCGGTGTACGCGCTCCGGCCGAAAGGCGTTGTCCGCGCGCCGGCGCGTGTACCACCCCGTCGGCATCTCCTGCGTGATCGCCCATAGATAGAGGCCGTTTGCGTCGAAGCCCACAATAGAGCGACAGGGGCGCGCCGACTCGCCGTACTCCTCGCGCCGAAGGGCGGTCACGCCGGCCTCGTGATAGCGCGCGAAAATGATCGAGGGGCCGCCGACGATCTGCGACTGTAGGAGCCGGTGCAGGTCCTTGTTCGACTCGTTGAAGAGCGTGAAGTGGAGCGACGACGGTAGATCGTTGAAGAGATACAGCAGCGTCAGGCCCGGCACGCTGATGGCGTCCTTGAACATGTCGATGCGGCGCTGCCGATAGAAGGCGAACTGCTTGTCAACGGCCTCCAGGAACGGCACCACGTCCCTATTGTTATACCACACGAGGTAGTCCCGCAGCGTCGTCATCCCCTCGTCGCGCCATACCCGCGCGCAACCCTCGTATTCGGCGGCCGAGATGCCTTCGCGCTTCAGGCGGCTGTAGAAGGCCTCGCGCGGTGGCAGCCGGGTCTCGGCCAGTTTACGCGGGTCGTCGAGGTACTCGTAGGGGAAGTGCCCCTTCGTCGCCTCGCAGCCGTAGGCCTTCAGAAACCGGTCGTAGCTGACGCCGGGGGCCAGGTAGTTGGTGATGTCCAGGAACTTGAGCGTCGCCGTCGCCAGGCACATGAAGTTGTTCTGACGCTTGATCGTGAACGCCGACGAGATGCTCTGCGCCGCGTCGGTCATGAACAGGGGCGTCAGATATTTCTTAACGACGTTCAAGTCGTACTTCCCCGAATTGAAGCCGAGGACGGGGAGGCGGCGCAGGTGCTGCCACAGACGGCCGCCGAGCACCGTGTACGGGCTCTTATCGAGCGCCGCCTCCGCCACCGTTGCGTGCGCCCGCCATTCGGCGTCGAGCGCGTCGATCGCCTCGAAGGTCGCGTCGAACGACGGCCGCAGAGCCGCGCACGCCGCCTCGCTCATGGCCTCCAGGGCGTCGATCAGGCGCTTCGCGAGGTCGCCCGAATCGCCGGACGTCACGAAGCAGCGCGCCGACTCGTGTCCGGGGACGTTCGAGGCGACGCTCACGCTGAGTAGCTCGTGTCGCGCTATCCACCGGCATTTGGCGCTGTCCGCCGGCAGATCGTGATCGTCGAAGTAGCACTCAAAATCGTACGTCGCCCTGTACGGATAGTAGCGCAGGCGTTCGTCCACGTAGACGCCCTCGTCCTCCAGCTGCTGAAACACGGACGGCGTCGGATGGTAGACGCCGCCGGGAAAGACGTGATGAACGCCGCCCTCGCACGTCGCCTCGTGGCGCCGCAGCCGACAGGCGGTGCTCCACAGCGCATCGCCGCACTTGCCGCATCGATACGAACGGCAGAACAGCGACACGTCGGCTATGAAGGAATAGTGCGTTTCGAACAGATTGACGCTCATGGTGGTCGGGCGGCGATGGAGGGAGCGGCGGACCACTTCGGCGGTGGCGTCCTCCGCCGACAGCCGATACACGGTCACATTCGTTTCGAAGGCCGCCTCCACCCGGTCGAGTTCGTTCAGCGGGACGCCGGCGAACGCGCAGTACGGTTGGTCGCCGTAGTCGGCGTAGAGCCTTAAGGCGGCGGCCGTCAAATCGTCAGCGCGAAAGTCGGCGCCCCGATGCAGCACGAGACAGCGGAAGAGGCACAAGTTGTCGGCATACGGACGCCCACAGCGATCGTTCACTAGGCTGACGAGCCCCGCGTTGTGGCGCAGATAGGCGGGGAGGGACCGCTGACGGGCGCACCCGATAGGATGGTGGATGATGGCGTTGAGGAAATACGTAACGTTCGTTACCAACTCGGCGATCCACCCCGAGTCGGGGCGCTGCGCAATCACGTACTGCAGAACGTCGGGCTGTCGGGTGGCCTCGAGGAAGCGTTCGAATGACGCGGCGTCGGAAACGAGGACGGGCGACTCGAGATAGCGGCCGCAACAGTTACACGAAGAATGGTAGTAACGTAGTCGGCCCGTCTCCCTGTGCCGCAGAATAAACCCGTACGATAAGTTTATTTTAAAGGCCCGAGTCTGCGCCTCGAACATCAGTCGTAGTTGGGCGTCGTGCGCGCTCGTATCCCCGTGGCCGGACAAATGGAAATTATACCTAGATTGAACGGGTCCGCGCGCCACAGACGTACGGATGCTCGCCCAGTAGTCACGCACGACGCTCTGTAGGTCGTTTTCGTTTGGGGGCACCTCAGCGGCGTCTCCGCACATTCGCAGATGCCGCAACATATTGGGGCGCTGCGCGAACGATTGATTGCATTTCGGGCATACTACGTGTTCATCGCTGCCGCATGTTTTTAGATGCCGCGACAAATGAAAAAGACGGACGAACGATCGATCGCATTTCGGACACACGTGCATCGTCGGTCTAGGCGGCCCTCTATTAACTACGACGGGGCGCGCGTCGACGCCATTTGTAAGGCCGCCCTAAACCCCGCTAGGGAGCTTTTCTAAACGGCGGCGGTGTTCTCTGCCCTGTTATCCGTCAGGGGGCGACACCGACAGGTGGCATCGCCGAGGGATACGTTTGGCAGTGGCGCCCAGCGGCCAAAGTTTTTGTTCACGTTTTGCGTCAGGTGGCGACACCGACAGGTGGGCAGCGTCGTTTGGCAGGCCGCCTCTGTCAGTGGCACCCGGCGGCCGAGTTTTTGTTTACGTTTTGTAGTAGAAATTTCGCCTGTCGCCCGAATACGACGGCAAAGTGTTTGTAGTAGAAATTTCGGCTGCTGCCCCGCGGCAAATTTGTAGTAGACATTTTTGTAGTTTTCGCCTAAGTTTTTATTTACGTTTTGTAGTAGCAATTTCGCCCGTCAGGGGCGCCCGAATACGACGGCAAAGTTTTTGTAGTAGAAATTTCGGCTGTCAGCTGCTGCCCCGCGGCAAAGTTTTTGTAGTAGAAATTTCGGCTGTCAGCTGCTGTTCGCCCGGCTGCAGCGGCAAAGTTTTTTTTGTTTACGCTTTGTAGTAGAAATTTCGGCCGTCAGTGGCTCCCGGAGTGTTTTGTGTGCGGCAGCCGCCGTTGGAGAGGCATTGAATGTTAGCGACGTGCGTTTTTTTTTGGATGGCAACAACAGAAGGCGGGAATTGATTTTCATACGTTTTATTAAGCAGTCTCGTACTACATCACCACCACAGTAAGGCTTTATGCCACAGCAGAGTAAATAATAATAAGGCTCTAACAACGGCCTATAGCAAAATGTTCATCGCTACTAAATGTTCGGCGGGGCGCTTATGCCACAGCGGCGTAAATAATAATAATAATAATAATAACGCTTTAGGGGCGCCACAGCGGACTATAGGCCGCTGGTAATACTGCACAGCGACTATTCAATTTCCTGCTAATGTTCATCAGCGGCGTACCTACTAATAAGGCTTTATGCCATAGCGAAATGCAATGTTCTAAATGTTCATAGCGTTCAGACGTCGAGGCATGCCCCTTTTCAACAGGTAATACTGTAAACAGTAAAGAGGCTTTATGCCACAGCAGAGTAAATAATAATAATAAGGCTCTAACAACGGCCTATAGCAAAATGTTCATCGCTACTAAGTGTTCGGCGGGGCGCTTATGCCACAGCGGACTATAGGCCGCTGGTAATACTGCACAGCGACCATTCAATTTCCTGCTAATGTTCATCAGCGGCGTACCTACTAATAAGGCTTTATGCCATAGCGAAATGCAATGTTCTAAATGTTCATAGCGTTCAGACGTCGAGGCATGCCCTTTTCATCAGGTAATACTGCACGGCGACCTCCAACAGAGCACGGTCGAACGGCACCGTCCAATCCGTCCCCATGAGCCAGTCGGCTACCTGGCGCATGAGCGCGCCCTCCGAGGCGCGATCGCCACGCACGCAACGATCCTCCAGTACCGAGAGTATACGAATAGCGGGAAGCAACAACGTCTGCTGTAGAAAGCTGTCGAGCGACGCTGAAAAAAAGCACACATTCAGGGCCGCCACGTTTTCGTACAAAATGTTGTACCGCCGGCTCGGCTTCCTCCCCCTGTAGCCGCACATGTGCACGAAGGGGCACCCCTCCTCAGGGGGGCACTCACCACATTCTTGGCGCGCTGTGTCCATCACGCGCTCGCCGATTAGCTCAGCAAACGTGGACATCATGCAGCGCTGACGACCGGCGTACGAATGCAGAACGCTCCACTCCGAGTCGGCCTGAAGTGTGCCCACGACCACACGGCGGTTGTTACGGGCCCACGGAATGAAGTCTTCCGACGAAACCGACAGCACGGCCAGAGGCAGTGGTGACGATAGCACGGTCGCGGCGGCGTCCGCTGTCGCCGCCTGGGCTATTGGCACCGCTGCTGCCTCGTCTGGACCCACTACCACCACCACCGGGGTTAATGCAACGTACGTGGGCGTCCCGGCGTCGCTCACCAGGTCGTGCGGTGGCATGGGCTGCGTGCCGTCCGCCGCAGGCCAGCCGTACGATAGCGCTTCTTCTTCTTCTCTCCCCAGCGGCGGAGGGTCGTCGGCAAGACGTGGCGTCGTTTCCTTCTTAGCGCACTTCTCGGCAGGGGGTGCGCACTCGTCAGCAGCGTCGATAAGGCCGCGCAACGCAGCAGCAATTACAGCATCCTACAGAAGAATAACCAAAGCAGCAATTAGGTCTACAGAACACTAGCCAAACGTTAGTCATTCAAACGGTCTCGCTCCCCTTCTTCGTCACGACCCGCGCCTCACGGACCGTATACGTGTCCAGTATGCCACCCCACACGACCTTGTGCACGGTCAACTCCAAGACGGTGCCAACCAGGCTCGCCACAAAGCTACTGCGCAACTGGTCGGGCAACAGGGCTGACACATGGTCGGCATTGTAATCGCCTATCGCCGAAATAGCTTCGTCGAACAGGGTGACCCAAATGCTGGCCTCCGTGTCGGCGTCCTTTTCGTCTTCCACCAAAACGCGCACCGAAAAATACGTCTTCGCCGTTGCCTGTATGCCGTGTACAGCGCACACCCGGCCACCACTTTCTAGGCCTCTCACTTTGCGCTTGCAAATGCCACAGCCCATGTACGTGCATTTGCTTTTCCAAGCCACGCCAACGATTGTTAAGGGGGTAACAATCTTATACGTCCCATCGCACGCCAGCACGAACTCTTTCAACGACACTTCGGACGACGCACTCACCACGGCCTCGAAAATAGGCGCCCCGTCGGCCGTCGGAAGCGCCTTCGCGCTGGCCTCCGACGCCGGCTTCGCTTTGCCACCAGACGCCACCGTTGGCGCCTCCCTCAGCTTGCTGTCTCTCTTTGGCGGCGTCTCTCCGTGCGCGACAGGCGGGGACATGATCAACAACGCTCTGCAACACACAAAACGGCAACGGTAGCAACACGACAGCGACAATATTTAGACGTTCTCCACCCGGTTCCTATATAAGAGCTTTGCACGCGGCCCGCACGCGGCCCCCGTGCGCAAACGCACGCGAGCCGCAAAGCAGCCGATTCTTACAAGGTTACTAAAACTGAAAAAAATCTCTCGGTCAGTCTAGTGCACTAACAGAACGCCACTTTTATTTCCTAATATAAAGTTACCATAAGATTCTCTAGCCCCCACTGACTATTATAGACCGCTTAGTTTGCTCACATTTCACATTTAACGGTCGTTTTAAAGACAGTATATAAAGTTTATATAAACAGTGACGTCAGCTCCTTATGTAAGGCTATGGCGTACGTGTCTAGGTGCCGCGCGCAAAACAGCGGCTCAACAACTGCGCAATTCATTTCTCACTATGGAGCCGACCGAACAAGTTGGTAATTATGCGGCCAATTCTCATCAGGCGCAAAACAGGTACGTTTTGCTAACTCACCTAACACTGACTTTCCTCACTCACTTTCTTTTATAACGTTCACTACCTATTTCTTTTATAACGTTCACTATTTTTACAGCGATCCGCCTCCCCAAAACGCCGGAATCGGTACGCCCCAAGTCGACGTGAATACGCATCCCCAAGTCGACGTGATTGCGCCTCCCCAAGCCGCTGGAGATAGTGCTAATCCACCGCCTGCCTCTATGCGTCTACCCCCACCACAAAGCCGCCCCGGCGCAAGGTACGTTTATCGATAATAGCGCTTTTTTGATTTACCTTTATTTGCAGACGCCTACTTTCGATAAAGCCTATAGCTGCTTTTCCGTTCGCCCCGCTATTTACAAACGCCCCGCTACCGACTTAATGTTTTTTTTACAGGCCCTAACCTAAACAGAGACGCGCCGTTACTTTAATACTTTTTTTCATACTTGCAGACGAAACATCGCCGGCTTCGATACCCTGCATATAGGGCGCGGGCAAACCCTTGCGAGGCCCTCGCACCGAAACGGCTTCATTCATAGATCTAGAATAAATTTAACCCCAGGCGATCTGATTATGATAGATAGGGGGCCGCGCGCCGATCGACCTGGGGGCACATTGTACCTTGGACGTCGCCGACCACATCACACCCCTTAACACTGTTTCCTTCTCCACAGATGAACCCCCGCGCGCCAGTAGTCACCACCCCGACGCTAATTGACCTTTTCCTCCTTCCCCCAGCCGACACATCTACGTGATCGACCCTAGTCTGGCACATGGACGCTACAATATCGGGCGGGGGATGACAGTGCACTACATAGGACCTGCGCCCCACGCAATCACATTCACCTCGCCACGACGCCGCCACCACCAGCCCCTCTTAGCCGTTGAGCCGCGCCGACGAGAAAAAGAACAAGAAGAAGAAGAAGAAGAATACGAAGAGCCGGCAGAAAATTTCGATGACGACTACAGTGGGTTCACCGATTTAGAATTTCTAGATGCCGACAACCCCCTACCAGAGGCGGCGGTAGAGACTTTCACACAGCCATTCTCCTTTGCCGATATATTTCCACGCCCCCAAATTCTCCCCCCCTCATTTGCCCCACCCGTCCCAGCGCATCTTTCCGTTCATTTAGGCTTTCCGCCACAACCCTCCGACCGGAACGGCTTTGGCCCACCCCCATGACCCCTTTCCGTCGTCATCTGTAACCAATAAAATTTATTTCTCACCGTTTATTGTTTCTGTGTTTCCTTTCGCCTTCCAACGCACACACGAATATAGTTCCACCTACACATTTAGCCCACTCCACCAGCCTTCCAAAATCACACACGAATAATTCCGCCTATATTGCAACACCAAAGCCACAAGCTTAATACACGCGCACAGGCCAATATGACAGCGCCGACCTCCAGCCGCATCAGATGCCACCAACTGTGTTTCCACCAGTATTCCAACTCACACACGAAACAATCCAGCGAACGCCAAATCCACAAGCTTAATACGCGCGCACACAGGCCAATCTGACAGCTCCGACCGCCAACTGCAATAACACACGATTAATTCCACCTATATTGCACCACCAAACACCAGCGGCCGCCAAAGCCACAGGCTTAATACACGCGCACAGGCCCATATGACAGCGCCAGCCTCCAGCCGCCATAACGATATTGCACGCACATCAGAGGTCCCCAACTGTGTTTCCACCAGTATTCCAACTCACACACGAAACAATCCAGCGACCGCCAAAGCCACACACAGGCCAATCTGACAGCTCCGACCGCCCACTGCTATAACGATATTGCACCGCAATTGCACGCGTATCCATCAGCTGTGCCGCAGCTAGCGCTGACAGGCAATATCCACATCGGCGCCACAACCTTATTACAAGCGCGTCTATGCGGCCCCGAAAAACATTTATCCGGCCTCCCGTCAAACAATGCACATAAAAATCCTACAGCCTGACATTCGACACCACCATTTGCCAGTGAGTCGTGAAAACCAGGCCACTCAATTGCCCTCCTGATCTCCAGCGCGCCAGGCGTAATCTAAACCGCTCGGCCCCACCTCCACCACCGCACCGGTCTAGAAGCTTCTAGAAGGTTCTAGAAGGTTCTAGAACCTTCCCGCGCGTCATGATATTAAACTCGCTGATCCCCAGGGGCGTCACTTCACTCTAAAATCTTTCCCACCTCCCCGTGCACCTAATTAATACTAATTGGTCGCTATTTACTATTTTTAGTCATTGCTAACGTTCTCCTCCAATAATTGCGCTACTCATTTGTTACTAATTAGTACTTAATTAATTACCCTAATTTTTTTACCTAATTAGTACCTGATTAGTCACTAGAGGTCGATAATCACCCTATTTATTTCCTTATTATTCAGTAGATGGCGACACCCTCTTTCTCATGACCCCCATCAATCACTTTGACGTTTACTATAATCATACTGCTAAAAAACGTAGGAATTCTACTTATAAAAAATGAAAAAGCCTTTGATCTAAGGTCACTTCCGTGGATGGCGAAACCCTAATCACTACTAACAACGTATGTGCTTCTTTTAAATACGCAAGTTATGACAACACTAAAATGAAAACGAGTTGCACTAATTGTCGACGTACTCTACCATATTCTGTGAATAGCTGATGTATTCAGTGTCTATCTTTCTTGTTTTCCATTATTTTCTGCGTGGCGTGATGATCTCAATCAATATCAATAAACATTTTCATCTCCTGTTTAATCCTGAATTTTATTCTCCATGTTCGCTTTATCTTTGATGTCACATCACCATGTCTTTTCACCGCTCTTTACTCATTGTCACCTCCACCTTTTTATTCTTTGTGACTATGTCCATTGCGTGTGTGTCTATTATACCATCAATTTGGTATCATAATTCCACCATTCTCCTTTTTGTAGCACATACTATCCGCACCTAATTGTTCTCTTCAATTTGAAGCTTCTCTTCGTGTGTCATAGTGGACACAGTTGATCTATAATAATATATGTGTGTCTCAGTGGACTCTTAATATTTATTTAACTATCTCCTGGGCTGGAGCTCAACATGTAGTTTGGTTCGTACAATTCCTACCATCAATTATTAAAAGTGTGTCAAGCGTTTGTGTTTTGAACAAATATAACGAGCCGTTCCATTTACCTATTATCAAAGGGCACAACATTATGTAATGTAAATGTATGTATGTATATACATATGTATATATAAATATATATATATATATATATTATGATGTATGGGTGACGGTAGACTCTCCACAGGTTCGACCGTATTCACAAAGCAGCTCTATATGGTTGATTGCCTGTGCGTGCTATGGCAGGCAGAAGTGAGTTAGTGGAACCGCGCTGCCTACAAAAGGCGTATGTCTGGCGTGCAACACCTCTCTCTCCTCATTCTCCAGGAAGCTTATGTCCATTACACTCACCATGCGACTCTCGCCCAACTTGTTTCGCTAGATCGCAAGCCTGGCTTGCACCGGTCTGTCTGACTGACAAACCGTGGGGCTGAGGAGTATGTGGTTACAAACGCCACTGAAAGTGGTAAGCAGGTTGAAGCACAACGATTAGACATGCTCAACATTACACACTCTGACGTCTCATACATGGCCGACACATCACACTCACTGTCAGCACTCGGTCCCGAAGAGTCACTGTCTTGAATGTTTACCTGGTGCTTAATTGTGCTAGTGAAAGGAGTCTAATGCTTCCGTCCATTTGTTGTCATCTCACACCACTCAGAACACTTGTCAGTGGCATCAACGCCAGTTTGCTCTAGCGACGGACTACCTGTACACTCAACCACGCCACCACAGTATTTGGTCTTCAAAAACAAGGTAATGACGAAACCCACAGTGTTATGCACGTACCTGCCCCCCCCCCCAAGGCTAGCGCTGTGCAGCAGTCGTTGTTATATAGACGACATTCAGCACCGTATGCAATCAGCGCCCTGGCTATGTTGACATGACCACGTCGGGCCGCCAGGCATATTGGCGTTCTGCCTATCTCGTCAAAATAATTCAGTTGAGAACCGCGACATAGTAACGCCTACGCCCAATTCCTATCTCCCTCTGAAGCGGCAACCGACAACTCCTGATTTTATCACTTCTCATCGCCACCCAACTGAAGGAAAAGAACAATATCAATGACCGGTGGAGAGAACACTTCAGCAGTCTTACAAACAGATCCAGCAGAAACCCACCATAGATGACCTTAACCATGCGTTTTGGTTGCAAATGGTGACGGCGGGAAAGACGACAGGCTCTTCTCGTGACATCGTTATCTTCCATCTGACGCAGAAATCTCTCTGATTAATCCCACGAATGGCGTGGCATTATTGTTATATATATATATATATATATATATATATATATATATATATATATAATCTATATATATATATACACACACATAACAGCAGCATACATACGCAACTATGCATAAGGGGCCACGTTAGACAAACCGGTCTCCTTAAAATTTTGACGTTTGGTTGCGTGGATAATATGTTTTATTTTAACATTCGAACTGTTATTATACGTCGCATAACCATCAATATAATTACGTGAATAACTATTTTGTGATTTCTGAGAGCATTCTTTTCGGAGGTTGTATATCATATCTCTCATTTCACGACATGACTGGCTTCGTCCTCTCGAATGGAGACGTCCAATAACAACAAACTCTTCCAGGTCATAGGTAGTCCACATGCACAAATCATAAGTACTGTCAGTACGAAACGAAAAAAAAGCAAGACCACTCTGTGAGTCAAAACCAAGAAACAAAAGACTGGCTCCGTCCTCTCGAATGGAGACGTCTCTTTCCCGATCCCAATCTCCAACGGCGTCAAGCAGGGACGCTTGATTGCCCTAGTTCTCTTCAACCACTTCTTCACGTCCGCAGCGACTGAGCCATAAGTTTTCCACCCCTGCCCCCATTGTGGACGACCACGCAAGTCCCGCAATATATGAGAAATGCAAAATCGTCATCATCGGAAATGTTGGACTACAAATGGATTATTGTCATCTCCCCATGACACCATGGTCCAATAACAACAAACTCTTCCAGGACAATGGATGTCCACATGCATAAATCATAGGTACTGTCAGAACGAATGGAGACGTCTCTGCCCCAGATCCTGTCTTCTTATGCAGCCGGAAATAAAATCAGTCCCTTAGACAAGATTGTGACATTTTCCAATTTACCTGTTATTCTCGTGAAAAACCTTATTAACATGTATCCGTGTTAAGTGAAACTTATTGCATGAACACCATTACCTACCTGCGTGCGCTATTATGTGTCGGCTCTGCGACGTTTCGCAGACCGTGGAACGTGGTTGTTTCACAGAACGCCTTCAAGGAGCGACCCCACTGCTTGCTTTCCTCGCCCGGCTCGTCTCCACCTTCACCGGGCTGCAGTGACGTCACCATTAACATACTCTTTGACGGTTGGGAGTCTTTCAACTGGTTCGCGGAAGTACTGCCTTTCACGGTTACAAGACAGTACCCTTTATTAATGAAGTACAATGCATTCGAGTCAATTAAGAGTAGACGGCGCAACTCATACTGTCATATGCTCATTCGGCATAAAGATTGTTATAGGTACATCGGCATTGATGTGTGTGCCAGAAACAGAAGTGAGGATGTTGGAAGCAATGTAGAGAGAACACCATTAAGAGTTATGGTTGGATCTGGGATATTTGTGGGTTTTTCACTTAATATCGATTGAAGGCAAGTAAATGCCGTATTCCCTTTGCTGTTTATCAGTGTGTTGGATTTGATCACACGGAAGATCAGCCCGGTATAGCAGTTCTCAGATCATGA
>CM034541.1:56335870-56348370 GCA_020002185.1 Paraescarpia echinospica | reverse complement strand
TCACATCTAGATAACGTTCAAAACAACAAACAACACAATCACATCTAGATAACGTTCAAAACAACAAACAACACAATCACATCTAGATAACGTTCAAAACAACAAACAACAAACAACACAATCACATCTAGTTAACGTTCAAAACAACAAACAACACAATCACATCTAGTTAACGTTCAAAACAACAAATAACACAATCACATCTAGATAACGTTCAAAACAACAAACAACACAATCACATCTAGTTAACGTTCAAAACAACAAACAACACAATCACATCTAGTTAACGTTCAAAACAACAAATAACAAACAACACAATCACATCTAGATAACGTTCAAAACCTGGCGATAACTTTTTGTACGACAAAGTTGGATTCACCCACACCTAACCAAAATAAAGCGAGCAGGTAATATCCATGAAAGGCAATCCACATCAACGCCAAATGTTAATTATATTCGCATTGTTCCCGACCGTGCTAGTCACAAGCCATTCCCCGCATTTCAAAGCATAAAGGTATCTGCAACACAAGCCGTATCATCATCGTCGAGCTCGTCTCGGTTACAGGTCCGATCGCCTGGGCCGGCCGTCCTGGATCAGTACCGTCAGTACGTGGTGGATCTGTCCCGGTCGACGATGATCGCTACGTCGACACACTCGTCCGCCGCCGGTCGTGCCGCCGAGAACCGTTCCGCCGATACGCGATGCAGCAGGTACAGACGTTGATGGCTGATCCACCAGTCAGATACTAGCATCTTTCGTCCTTGTTTTCACCGGTTGAAAGTGTCGTGTCTCTTCGTTTGTCACCTATTGGTATTAACATCTGTATTACTTTGTTGCCGGTTGTTAGTGTCGTCAATCCTCGTTTGTCACCGATTGTTTGTTGCCGTTCTCGTCGCCCTTGTCTCCGGGAAAAAGTCGTCGGTAGATGTCTAACAATTTCTCTATTCTGCAATGTCGTTCGGTCAGGTACCAGGACCTGCATACTCTTTGTATTCCCCACATTTTCACGACTTGTGTACAACATGTCGCAATGAAATGAGTTATATGTTTACTGATTTCACTGTCAGTTTACCTTTTCCCGCGTCGTTTCATCTGCTTTCAGCAGTCTTCTTCAGACAGTTACTGCTAGATTGCGACACGGTAGTCCCACTCAGACGTGTGCCCTGGGTTGCTCTTTTAGGGATCGTCATAGATGTGTGAGAGTCGGTACCGGCCTTCATCTCGATTCATGCTGTTTTTGGTTATTCTAATCCATGTCGCTTCGTTGATGCCTCTTGTCCTCCAATCCGATTCCACGTCCATAAATGTGGCACCCTCCCAGTCTGTTATGTGAGTTTCTGTGTCATATGGTCTGTGGTGGCTGATTTGTTCATCTCCTGTTCCGTCTGAGAAAGACTGCTGATAGCAGCGGAAACATCACGGGAAAAAAGTAAACTGACCGTGGAATAAGTTAAAATATCACTCATTTAAACCATTCAGTCTAATGAGCCTCTTCACTCATGCCGCAATTAAACCTCTATTAAACCAAGCCGGAACGTGTCCTTCCACCGTCACCACTGTTAGTATAATACGTTTGTCTAACTAATTAGTTTGACAACTCTAAACTGACGGAAAATTTGTTTTCTTGATTTTCGCTTTTCGCACGTATGCACGAATAGGCCTACAGCTGTTCGAAGCCAAGTGTTCAAACTACAGTCCATTGAGATCTACCTGTCTCATGTCGCAGTGACCAAAGTTTAACACATTAAAATCACGGATGAAAAAAACAGTCAGAATTAGTCGGTGACATTCTATTATCAGGCAGGTTCCGCTGTATTGTCATCGGTTGTTGTACAGACATTTCACAGTTTACTCTCCGTCTCCCTTGTCGATGGTCGCCGTCGTCGGATCTTCTTCTTAAGCCACCGGCCGGCCAATGTCATCGCGATGGCGTCTATTGCTTCGACCAGGGTTATGACGCTCGCGCCAATGAGCAACCCCATCGAACCCCCGATGTCACCTGTAACACGATTGTTTGCGAAAGTGAGTCGTGTGGCATGCAAGTTACTATAACAACTGATTGTGGCTGATCTAGGGTGTTACCCCCGGACATTACGTCCTGTGACAATATCCCATACAATATCCCCCAGGTGTAATGTCTACTATCATAAGACGCATTCTTCATTATTCTCCGTTCGCTGTCATCTTACACCGTAACGGTACGTTAGTATTCATTCAAATAGTGTGTATTTAACAATAAAATCGTTGAAACCCTACCAGAATAATTCTAATACCTAAATTCATCCCTTACAATAAAATCTACTCGCTAACTTTTAGTTAAGAATTAAGCTAAAAGATATCAACAAATCCATATTGTGATACTTATTTTATCATTTAATTTTATCGTTTTTGTCATTAATCCTAAATTGAAGGCATTGCACTATCGTGGGTATTTTTCGCCTGTTGTGTCCAGTAATAGTGCCGGGAACAAATGTTCTAGGGGATAATTTTCTAGGGTAATTTCCTTTTGTAACATCTGGCGACAATGTATTGTCACCGACTTCAGCAATAATCTTTGTGGGGACATGAACAAGGAGC
The DNA here is from genome assembly GCA_020002185.1 of Paraescarpia echinospica. Lineage (NCBI taxonomy): Eukaryota > Metazoa > Annelida > Polychaeta > Sabellida > Siboglinidae > Paraescarpia > Paraescarpia echinospica. The sequence continues at coordinate 56,345,792 of CM034541.1, read as the reverse complement.
TCGGCAAACCAAACAAATTGTACTATCATAATACACATTCTTCGTTATTCTCCGCTCACTGTCATCTTATACCGTAACGGTAAGTTAGTATTCATTCAAATAGTGTGTATTTAACAATACAATCGTTGAAACCCTACCAGAATAATTCCAATACCTAAATTCATGCCCTTACAAATAAAATCTACTCGCTAACTTTTAGTTAAGAATTAAGCTAAAAGGTATCATCGAATCCATATTGTGACACATATTTTATTGTTTTATTATTACGTTTTGGTTATTGATCCTACGTTGAAGGCATTGCATTATTGCGGTTATTATCCGCCTGTTGTGTCCAGTAATAGTGCCTGGAACTAATGTTTTGGGGTATAATTTTCCAGGGTAATGTCCTTTTGTAACATTTGGCGCCAATCGAAGAGAAGGCGTGTAATCGTACAAAAAACAATCACAAATTTTAACAGCAAGAGAATTGACTCTGCGCTTTTGTGGAGCCTTGAAAAAGGAGCTCAGCAAACCAGACAAATTGTACTTCTAACGTATTGGAATAATAGTAAAACAACTCGAATCTTGTACGTAATAGTAACAGTTCAATGGCTAGATCGGCTAAACAGTTATTTGTGAACCAGACATTTGATAAATGAGTACAACAAAATAACAGCGACGTACATCAAGTAACAGCGTATATGGTCTACTAACAACTTAACGGAACTGTTCTTGGTTTGCTCTGATTTAACACCGCAATAAAAAAAAAATTACTTAGTAAATCAACGAGACTGTAGGCTTCATGATGCTCGTATTCCTGGACTCGCAGGTCGCGCATGTAGATGTTCAGCTCCAGAAAGTTGCGACTGAAACACGTTCGGAGGAAGAGTTGAATTGCAAATTAGATACCATCGCCATAAAAACGAATGCGTACATTTACCACCAAAGTGTATGTTTATACGTGTGTAAGTTCGTAGCCGTGAATGCGTGCGAATCGTGTTGTTGGGGGTGATGCTGTTTGAGTAAATTATAAGCGTGTTTAGTAATGACTGCATTTGTACAAGTGGAGACGTTAGTAATATATGAGGGCTCCTGGCACTGGAAATTATTCAACATACCAAAGGATTTTGCCATATTGATTGACAGGTAGTGATTCCCAATTAGCTATTTTAATTACCTTACTGATATAGATTTGTGGGATGCACCTGTATGTGGCTGCACCATAGCAAGCTCTGGAATATTTCAATTTTTATCAAGTTTTTATCCAGGACACAGCGGCGAAGTTTATACAGTTGGTTTTATGAAAGTCTAATGATGATGCTGGACTATACAGTTTTAGCAAACTTTGTATAATTTGTTTGTATTTTAGTAACTTTTACATTGTGTGCACCTGTCTAGTTGAACTGCACCCGTGTTGCAACATTGCTGGTCGACCAGGCGTGACGTTGACAACAAGAACACTGTGAACAACCATTCCTACAGCATGATCACATACAATAGGACTGAATTACTGCTGATTAGATGTGCCTCTGTCACCCGACTTTACCCAGTACTGGACAATTGTATTGCACCGCATGAACGCTTGAATCATCGTCGTCGGACTCGTAGGGGCTGTAGGACTGGCAGGTCCAAGAAAAGACTTATTGCTGTACTGATTAATCCTCGCCCCCACCCCTGTTTTCTGTGAGACGCAAAGCCTGCCTACACAATCTGATTGCAGTGGACATTCACACATCTCCACGTGTAACTAAGTGTGCGAGACCTACAGTAACTGCATGTCTACTAAATACCCGGTCCGTGAAATCTAAAGTGGATCAACTTGTCAAGTTGCTTGATGACAACGAACTTGATATTCTAGCACTGACAGAAACCTGGCTGAGCCCGGGTGATGCTAGTCGGACAGAGATAAATTCGTTGTCACCAAACGGCTACACATTTGACCACAAACCGCGTAGTGACAGAACTGGAGGAGGTGTTGGTGTCATCTACCGTGCATCTTTCGAAATGAGGCAACTTGCCACAAAGACATACAGATCGTTTGAAGTGATGTGTCTTCAGCTGATGTATAAATCATACTGTTTCCGGGTATGTGTTATCTATAGTCCTCCACCGTCTGCCCGTAATGGTCTGAGCGCATCGATGTTCATGGACGAATTCTCAGATTTTCTGCAGTGTTTCTGCATGGGCCATGGTAACTTGGTGATTGTTGGAGATTTCAACATACTCGTTGATTTGTTGGATGATACAAAGACTGTACGCTTCCACAACATCCTAGAATCTCATGGTCTGCATCAGCATGTGATGGAAAATACATATTCACATGGTCACACTCTAGACCTAATAATCACGCGATCGGACGCAGACATCATTGATGATATCGTGGTTGAGAATCCGGGTATATCAGACCACTCTGCAGTGACATTCAAGATACAAGGTTGTAAACCTTGTGCTCCTAAGAAACGAGTCAGCTACAGATTATACCGCAATATAAGTGCGTGTGACATGCAGGCAGACATTTCTCAGTCAGAGCTGTACACTACTCCAGCTGATGACTTGGATGGACTCTTTCGCCAGTATGACTCGATCTTGCGCGGCTTGTTAGATAAACATGCTCCCGTAAGGCAGAAGACGATTACGGTGCGACCCGCCCTGAAATGGTACAACAAAAATTATGCAAGGAGATACAGACACGTCGGAAATATGAACGTCTATGCCGGAAATCGGGACTTGAAATTCATCGCCAGATGTTCAGACACCAGTGCACGGTCGCAAGTAACTGTCTTCGTCAAGCCAAACATCGATACTATTCCAACAAGGTTGTTGAGGCTGGATCAAACCAAAAGAAACTTTACAGCATTGTGCAAACATTGATGCACACTCGGGTGGACCCGCCACTGCCAACACATGCCTCTCCAGAAGCTCTGGCTGAAATTTTCCGAAATTACTTCCAAGAGAAAACTGCAAGCATTCGCTGTGCACTAGATCGCCGAGCGGGAGCACAACGTGATGCCCAGATCACTACTTATGAACATGATGGAAGTCATCCGTTGGTCAGGCTGTCGCCAGCCTCTGAGAACTAAGGACTGAATACAACGCAATATAAGAGCTTATTATTATTATTACCTCTTAATTACCCCTAATTACCTATATAAATAAATAAATAATAAACTAATTAACAAAAAAAAAATGCTTTTTCTAATTAATTAATTTGTTTATTTATTAATTAACAAAGATCAAAGGGTTTTACTAATTAAGTACTTAATCTAACACGGCAACAGATCAAAACCTTTTATTAATTAACTCTTTAATTAACGGCAAAAGATAAAATAATTTTATTAATTAAATAATTAACTAACTATTGCACGCTGTAGCTGAGAGCGGAGTTCTAGGTGCTAGTGACTATGTATAGCGAACTTACCTTCGTTATCGGTTAAACACTCTTAGGTAAGTGATGGAGAAATGCCTATACGGGTTGGTCAGCCGGTGGTATAGAGAAGAACATATGTTTGATGTGGCTATACGGTTTGCTGGGTCAGCTTCTTTCCTGTCAATCTTGTACCCGAGCCGAGTCGAAGCGTACGTTCGGTTGTTTAAGTCTGTTGAACACGATTATCAGTAGAGCAAGGCGATGTTTAATGAAGACGAAGAATGCTCGGAAAGTATCGAAGAGGCGAGATCGGCATACATTGGGAAACGGAGAAGTACAGATTTAAGGAAGAAGAGAAGAGCATCCGAGTGGGATGCTATCCGTGTCGACTGTATGCAGAACCTATTGATGACAAAGTTCACGACCTCGAAAGAGTTGAGAGAGAGAGAGAGAGAGAGAGAGAGAGAGAGAAAGAGAGAGAGAGAGAGAGAGAGAGAGAGAGAGAGAGAGAGAGAGAGAGAGAGAGCTTACTGGCTACTGGACACATGGAACTGGTGGAGTAGTTGCAGTCGAAATACTGTTTTCTGGGGGTTGGCCGTGGTGGTACTACATGGTGTCGTAAGACCACTTTCGTCACCCGCCTCTTGCGTTTCGCTTCATCTATGATCTAGCCGCCACCCGAGAAGCTCTTGTGATGCTACGGTATGTGGCAAACCGCGTGCGTGAAATACCTGCAGGACGCATTCAAAGACCCCATATCATCAGCCTACGGTTGTCTGCTGGTCGACTTAAAACAGGAGACGCCGGAAATGAGGCGCCTTCGCACGAGCATCTACCCCGAAGACACAGTTCAGTGTGTCTACGTGCCGAGAGTATAGAAGTCGAGATGCGTCGTCCTTGTCGTCATTTGTTAGTATGTCAGAGCGCGCTAAGAGAAATATATTGTGTTTGGAGATACTGAATAGGAACAATAATACAAAGTTGAGAAAAGCCATCTTCGCCAACGCCGACGCCGACCTTATTTGCGGTCTGTGCAAGTGCGCATATAACATACTGAAAGGAAACGTGAAATTGACTCCTAAGTAGAAGAAAACACTGAAAACGTAAGGACAAATCTGCGTCAGCTATCGTCAAAGAAAGTGACCGTCGGAAAAAAGCGAACAGGCGGTTTCCTACCGGCCTTGCTGGCTCCGTTGGCGGGTCCGGTCCTTCTACCGTTGCTCAGCGAGGTCATAGGGTGATGGAGCACCTGAGGAAGATGGCTTTGGAAGAATCCCTTTTGGTGGAGAATCTCCTACCGTTGCTCACACCACTGACAACGACCAGGACCCGTCTGTTGAGTAGCCTGGACGCAGACATGAAGCCCGCCTCGAGCGCACGGACCTGTCCGCAAGGGAAAAGGTGGTGTTGTACAATCAGATGTTGGACTGAAACAATACCTTGGAGGAAAAACGGGTGCAGCGACCGGTTCGAGTATCTATGGTGAAAGAGGAACCAACAGCTGAAGCTCCACCACCACAACCTCCAACACCCGCGTCTTGAGCGGTATGGAGGGTGAAATCGTGGAAAGCGCGCGGAAAAGTATGAACCGAAAAGCCCGTTTCCAGTTGGAGAAAGTGAAGACGAACCAGTTCACCCGTTGGAATGAACTGGGGGAGTTCTTGTACGACGGTATACCTATCGCGGGAAGTAACATGGTGGATCTCGTAAACGACGCCCTGAGAAAGAAGAAGATGACTCCACCGGTGGGGTGGGAAGCGTTCGCGCGTCAAATGAGATGTCTGAACATCCCTATGGAACTCGTCGGCAACGTCGATCGTTGTGCGTACATGCAGCAGCAACGCGCGAATTCGAGGGCGCCTCGCCGAGCTCCCTCTATCGGTCATCAGTGGGAGGTGTATTAAAATGATGTGAACCGCGCGGGCGAGATGAATTGTTGACGAGCGGTAGTCGTCGTAACAGCAGCATTTTTTATAGGTTATTATACAATTAATTAATTGGTCATCCTCCTCATGGTGCAACGTAGGGCTCGTCGTACGAAACGACACGCCATTCGACAACTGAACGTACTAAACCGTGCCTACTTCGACCCGAAACACATGGAAAGTTACAGCGGCGTCAATACGTGCACCGAGCGATCCTAGTATCGAAAAGAGCCATCAAGCAGTGATTGTCGGAGCAGGACACCTGTGCCGTTTCAAGCGGCGCTGCGTCATCATAGGCGGTCGACACCAACAGTGGTAGGCCGACCTCGTCGACGTAGCTAGCCTGAAAAAAACATAACGACTCATAACGTGGAGACCAAAGCGAGTATCGTGGAACGCATTAACCACACACTGAAGACTCGCATGTGGCAGTATTTCACGAAACACCAGAAGTTGAGATACATCGAAGCGTTGCCGTGGATCGTGCGGTCGTACAGCAACACCTACCATCGACGTGTTCAGGCAATACCGCTACCTGCTGAATGTGGTCAACGTTAAGCTCCGTCTGGTGCGAAGCAAGGACGCGTTTGCGCTGATGGCGCCAACCCAGGGTTCAAGATAAAACTGCTCGAGACGTCCCTGCATGTGTGAAAGGCCAAACTGAACCAGTCTGTACAGCATGGTCACATCAAAGCGTTGACGAATGGGACGGCCAAGTACCCGCTGCGACGAATCGACTGCAAGGTGTTCTCCATCCCGCAGGGTACCATGTCTCACACTCACGAGAACGTCTACCTTGGCTTGATGCCGAATCGGGTGATTGTGTGCTTCATCGACAACGACGCTTATAACGGGCTCTACACTAAAAACCCGTTCAACGCGAGGCACAACGACATAAAATTCCTCGCGCTCTACGTGGATGGTCGACAGGTCCCGAGCTAGCCACTGCAGCCGAACTTTGGCAGAGGCGCGTACGTCAGAAGCTACCTGGAACTGTTTGAGTCGAGCACTTCTTTGGATTCGATCTCTCATTCGACCTCTGCCACAATGACCATTTCAACGTCGTGCGCAAGAGCAACCTGCGACTAGAGGTGCATTTCGCCGCGGCACTTCCGCATACTGTGAACGTCGTCGTGAAAGGCGAGTTCGAAGCGGTGCTGGATATCGATAGTAACAGGACCGTCGTGTACGACTTCTGATGATGGATTCGCAAGAGATTGCGTGTCTATAAGCGGCCGAACCATACACTAAACATGCGAAAAACAGGCTACCAAAGACGATTGACACCTAACCGTCGGCCTTCGTATGCTATACCGAGGAAGCGGCCGAGCCGGGAGAGCACTGGGTGTGCCTGTGCGTAGAAACCAACCAGCACGTTGAATACTAAGATTCGTACGGACTGCCGCCACGACACGCGACCTTCCGCGCCTTCCTGCGCCGCAACTACGATGAAGACTGGACCTACAACGACCGAAGACTGCAGATCGGACTGTCTAACTTGTGTAGCAGATAATGCGTCGCATACCTAACGCACCGATGTCGGGGTATGCCGCTGAAACTTTTCAAGAACCTGTTCGGGTTAGACTTTACATGCAACGATGTCGTGTATTTGACTGGCTTAAAAGTACAAAGGTAGAAATGCGTGCTTGTAAATGATTTGTAGAGAGAAGAGTGCTGTAAGTTTATTTTAATAAGATGATATGTACACTTGTAGACGTAATGAAAAGATGAAAACGCGTTTTGGTGTTGGTGTTCCATTTTCTTTATTCAGTGTTACTCATGCTTAAAAATAAAACGCTTTGACCTTGACCTTTGACATTTAAACTTTCACATTGATATTTGATCTTGACCGGTGGCCTTTGACCTTGACTTTTTGATTAGGGGTAATTAAGGGGTAATTAAAATGGCTAATTGCAAATCACTACCTGTCAATCAAAATGGCAAAATCCTTTGATCTTTTAAATCATGTCCAGTGCCAGGAGCCCTCATATACTACTCACGTTCAATGTAGTCATTGTGTGCCGACATAAAGATATGCACAATATGAAAGTATGCAATATGTCATTAAAATACAACCAATCATTCAATCAAGTAATTTGAAGGAAACAGTCCAGCTTACGTTTAATCATTAATGTTTGTATTTGAAATTATTTGTAATGATGGCTGAATTTGCACATTTTCATAACATACCTAAATACAGTTCCATCCAATCGAGTCTTCTGAAGTAAAGTGACGAGCGTTTTCTTGAAGGAGTTTAGTTGCCGAAGTGAGACATTATTGAAAGAATACGAGAGTGTGACAGATCTATTTACGGAATTCATGTAGTACTCTAAATAAGCAAAGACGTATTTTTGCTTCGTCAGGAGTGAAGTGTGATTGTCTAGCATGAAATAATCTTCCATGGCAGATTTCTCGGCACCGGTTGTTATGTTTAGAAGGTAATACACTTTAGAGTAGAATGCAAGCAACAATGGACTATATTCTACGTACCTGCATCTATCAATACGAAGTTGTTTCGTATCATGTATAAATGCACGTATACTTTCTTGTGCTCTCAAAGCCGATTCTTTAAAATTGTCGATTAGTTGCGTTACTTCGTCCGAAGTAAGCACCCCGGCGAGAAGTAATTTGCTGGTGCGTCTTTTGTTCTTCAAATCGTCCAAGTATGCTTTAAGTGTCCCGGTCGTCTTTGAATTGTGGTATGCTTCTGAACATTCGTTCATATAGATGGTGCTCTTCAGAATCTCCTCATAACGGTTATTCCAATTAGTTTCCTCATCTGTAATACATGTTGTTAACAATCCCAACCGTTCAGTTTCATTCTTAAGTCGCTCGAGCGGTTGGTGTATGACCAGCCTCTCATACAATTCGAGGTCTCTCACCGCGGATGCTCGCCAAGAAGCGTGACTGATACATTTGTTTTTATTTTTAGTTATGTGACCACCGGTGATGTTGATGCACAACAGTTCATCCAAGTATTTCGTTATATGTCCTCTGAGTCGAGTGTACGTTTCGTTTATTTCCGGTGTGTGTTTGAGCAATTCTTTATTTAAGTAAAGCGCGTCATAAATGCCGTTAGGTGTAACCTTGTTGTTTACCAATGGGACGGCTTTGTGGTAGGCGTCGTGCACTCTGTCTAGGTTATGTAACGCTCTCTTCAAAAAGATGACTTCTGCTTTAAGGAGGCCTGTTCGCCAACGTTCCTGTTCAATCGTGTCTACTGAATCAATTAGTGTTTCAAGGAGCAGAAGCGAGTCAGACATAATATAGTTGTACAAATTCATTTCTTTCCAACCGGCGATAAAATCATTCTCGAAAACTTTCTTCATATTTTGAAATCCTAACTTCTCATTACGTTGCACCCATTCATCGTATTCATTAACACTCCGGCGTTTGGCCCTAACAATAGGCAAGAGGTGTAATTCGTAATCTTGCCATATCTTGTAATCATCTGGTGGTAGATGACGGAGGACTCGTTCAACCTCCTGTATGTTGGCTTCCCGTCTGTCTGGCTGTATGTACTCCCTGGTGTCGAGTGATTCGTTCAGGTGCTTCCCCACTCTCGTAAGGAATTATTTAGACACACCGGATAGGTTTTTGCTGTTCTCATTGGCATTCCGATAACTCGTGATTGTGTTGTAAAGCACGATGTCGCACGCTTTCGGGCACGTGCACCTCGAATACAAGTTTTTGTTGAATACTTCTGAAATGACAAAGCCACATTAAATTTGGATATATAATCCATCCTAACATTTGAAATAACCAATATCCATGCTAACATTTGAAATAACTCTAGTTGTGTGTGTGCGTGCGTGCGTGCATGCGTGCGTGCATGCGTGCGTGCATGCGTGCGTGCATGCGTGCGTGCATGCGTGCGTGCTTGCGTGTATGCTCCGTAAACTAGGCATGTATCCCATGAGAGCTCTGTGTTCGGTCGTACACATGCTGTGAATGGATATTTTCTGAGACTCAGAGTCGTGATATTTTGTTTCTAACTAGGACTCTTGTTCACTTGCCATCTGAGTATTTGTTGTATTACAAAATCGATAAAAAATTGCAATCGCCGTTTACCTCTCGCTGGCAGCAGGCAGCTTGTATATTGGGAGACGTTGCACACAGGTAGGTTATCTGTAACCAGTAGAGCAGCAGGTAGGTACTTGTAATGGTCATTACACCATGCACATACGAAAATATCGAATATCTCTGCTGTTTTTAGTGTAACTGTCATTACACCTTGTAGCACCTTCGAAATTTTCATTATATATCTAAAAGTGCACATACGAAAATATCGAATATATCTGATGTTTTTTTGTGTCGCACAATTGATTGTCATTGGTATGAACACGTAGCTAACTGTCGTGTGCAGATGTATTGTATACATAATAACGACAGCTCGGAAAGGTATTCAATCTGATCTCGTCCGCCAGAATACTAACATTCTTAAATAAAATTATAGGCAGCATCATGAGATTATTCGTTGTGAAAACAACTTTATTTAAGAAAGTAAATAACATATTGCACACAAGCAATGTGAAAATCATGGACGATTATTGATACAACAGTAATCTTGTTGAATAATAATAAATAATAGTTAAATAACAATGCATGTTGCTAACTTGTTAATAAATGCGGCATATAGTACTCTCTGCAG
>CM034541.1:56180386-56334870 GCA_020002185.1 Paraescarpia echinospica | reverse complement strand
CAGTGAACATCATGGTTGCCACACTATGGCACAACGGACTGACAGTTCTACACGTGTACACCTAATTCAGTGAACATCATGGTTGCCACACCATGGCACAATGGACTGACAGTTCTACACGTGTACAAGTAAGTCAGTGAACATCATAGTTGCCACACCATGACACAATGGACTGACAGTTCTACACGTGTACAAGTAAGTCAGTGAATATCATGTTTGCCACAGCATGGCACAATGGACTGAAAGTTCCACACGTGTACAAGTAAGTCAGTGAACATCATGGTTGCCACACCATGGCACGACGGACTGACAGTTCTACACGTGTACAAGTAAGTCAGTGAACATAATGGTTGCCACAGCATGGCACAATGAACTGACAGTTCTATACGTGTACAACTATTTCAGTGAACATCATGGTGGCCACACCATGGCACAACGGACTGACAGTTCTACATGTGTACATGTAAGTCTGTGAACATCATGGTTGCCACACCATGGCACAATGTGCTGACAGTTCTACACGTGTACAACTAATTCAGTGAACATCATGGTTGCCACACCATGGCACAATGTACTGACAGTTCTACACGTGTACAACTAATTAAGTGAACACCATGGTTGCCACAACATGGCACAATGGACTGACAGTTCTACACGTGTACTAGTAAGTCAGTGATCATAATGGTTGCCACACCATGGCACAATGTACTGACAGTTCTACACGTGTACAACTAATTCAGTGAACATCATTGCTGCCACACCATGGCACAATGGACTGACAGTTCTACACGTGTTCAACTAATTCAGTGAACATCATGGTTCCCACACCATGGCACAATGTACTGACAGTTCTACACTTGTACAACTAATTCAGTGAACATCATGGTTGCCACACCATGCCACAATGGACCGACAGTTCTATTCGAGTACAACTAATTAAGTGAACATCATGGTTGCCACACCATGGTACAATGGACTGACAGTTCTACACGTGTACAAGTAAGTCAGTGAACATCACGGTTGCCACACCATGGCACAATGGACTGACAGTTCTACACATGTACAACTAATTAAATGAACATCATGGTCGCAAAACCATGGCACAATGGACTGACAGTTCTACACGTTTACAACTAATTCAGTGAACATCATGTTTGCCACAGATTGGCAAAATGGACTGACAGTTCTACACGTGTACAAGTAACTCAGTGAACATCATGGTTGCCACACCATGGCACAAAGGACTGACGGTTCTACACGTGTACAAGTAAGTCAGTGAACATCATGTTTGCCACACCATGGCACAACGGACTGACAGTTCTACACGTGTACAACTAATTCAGTGAACATCATGGTTGCCACACCATGGCACAATGGACTGACAGTTATACACGTGTACAATTATGTCAGTGAACATCATGGTTGCCACACCATGGCACAATGGACTGACAGTTCTACACGTGTACAAGTAAGTCAGTGAACATCATGGTTGCCACACCATGACAAAATGGACTGACAGTTCTACACGTGTACAAGTAAGTCAGTGAACATCATGGTTGCCACATCATTGCACAATGGTCTGACAGTTCTACACGTGTACAACTATTTAAGTGAACATCATGGTTGCCACACCATGGCACAAAGGACTGACAGTTCTACAAGTGTACAACTAATTTAGTGAACATCATGTTTGCCACAGCATGGCAAAATGGACTGACACTTCTACACGTGTACAAGTAAATCAGTGAACATCATGGTTGCCACACCATGGCACAACGGACTGACAGTTCTACACGTGTACAACTAATTCAGTGAACATCATGGTTGCCACACTATGGCACAATGGACTGACAGTTCTACACGTGTACAAGTAAGTCAGTGAACATCATGGTTGCCACACCATGGCACAATGGGCTGACAGTTCTACACGTGTACAAGTAAATCAGTGAACATCATGGTTGCCACACCATGACACAATGGACTGACAGTTCTACACGTGTACAAGTAAGTCAGTGAACATCATGTTTGCAACAGCATGGCACAATGGACTGAAAGTTCTACACGTGTACAAGTAAATCAGTGAACATCATGGTTGCCACACCATGGCACAATGGACTGACAGTTCTACACGTGTACAAGTAAGTCAGTGAACATCATGGTTGCCACACCATGACACAAAGGACTGACAGTTCTACACGTGTACAAGAAAGTCAGTGAACATCATGGTTGCCACACCATGGCAAATTGGACTGAAGGTTCTACACGTGTACAAGTAAGTCAGAGAACACCATGGTTGCCACACCATATAACAATTGACTGGCAGTTCTACACGTGTAAAAGTAAGTCAGTGAACATCATGGTTTCCACACCATGGCACAATGGACTGACAGTTCTACACGTGTACAAGTAAATCAGTGAACATCATGGTTGCCACACCATGGCACGATGGATTGACAGTTCTACACGTGTACAAGTAAGTCAGTGAACATAATGGTTGCCACAGCATGGCACAATGAACTGACAGTTCTATGCGTGTACAAGTAAGTCAGTTAACATCATGGTTGCCACACCATGGCAGAAAGGACTGACAGTTCTACTCGTGTACAAGTAAGTCAATGAACATCATGGTTGCCACACCATGGCACAGTGGTCTGACAGTTATACACTTGTACAACTATTTAAATGAACATCATGGTTGCCACACCATGGCACAATGGACTGACAGTTCTACACTTGTACAACTAATTCAGTGAACATCATGTTTGCCACAGCATGGCAAAATGGACTGACAGTTATACACGCGTACAAGTATTTCAGTGAACATCATGGTTGCCACACCATGGCACAAAGGACTGACGGTTCTACACGTGTACAAGTAAGTCAGAGAACATCATGGTTGCCACACCATGACACAAAGGACTGACAGTTCTACACGTGTACAAGAAAGTCAGTGAACATCATGGTTGCCACACCATGGCAAATTGGACTGAAGGTTCTACACGTGTACAAGTAAGTCAGAGAACACCATGGTTGCCACACCATATAACAATTGACTGGCAGTTCTACACGTGTACAAGTAAGTCAGTGAACATCATGTTTTCCACACCATGGCACAATGGACTGACAGTTCTACACGTGTACAAGTAAATCAGTGAATATCATGGTTGCCACACCATGGCACGATGGACTGACAGTTCTACATGTGTACAAGTAAGTCAGTGAACATAATGGTTGCCACAGCATGGCACAATGAACTGACAGTTATATACGTGTACAAGTAAGTCAGTTAACATCATGGTTGCCACACCATGGCACAATGGACTGACAGTTCTACTCGTGTACAAGTAAGTCAATGAACATCATGGTTGCCACACCATGGCAAAATGGTCTGACAGTTATATACTTGTACAACTAATTAAATGAACATCATGGTTGCCACACCATGGCACAATGGACTGACAGTTCTACACGTGTACAAGTAAGTCAGTGAACATCATGGTTGCCACACCATGGCACAACGGACTGACAGTTCTACACGTGTACAACTAATTCAGTGAACATCATGGTTGCCACACCATGGCACAATGGACTGACAGTTCTACACGTGTACAAGTAATTTAGTGAACATCATGTTTGCCGCAGCATGGCAAAATGGACTGACAGTTCTACACGTGTACAAGTAAGTCAGTGAACATCATGGTTGCCACACCATGGCACAATCGACTGACAGTTCTACACGTGTACAAGTAATTAAGTGAACATCATGTTTGCCACAGCATGGCAAAATGGACTGACAGTTCTACACGTGTACAAGTAAGTCAGTGAACATCATGGTTGCCACACCATGGCAAAACGGACTGACAGTTCTACACGTGTACACCTAATTCAGTGAACATCATGGTTGCCACACCATGGCACAATGGACTGACAGTTCTACACGTGTACAAATAAGTCAGTGAACATCATAGTTGCCACACCATGACACAATGGACTGACAGTTCTACACGTGTACAAGTAAGTCAGTGAATATCATGTTTGCCACAGCATGGCACAATGGACTGAAAGTTCTACACGTGTACAAGTAAGTCAGTGAACATCATGGTTGCCACACCATGGCACAATGGACTGACAGTTCTACCCGTGTACAAGTATGTCAGTGAACATCATGGTTGCCACACCATGACACAAAGGACTGACAGTTCTACACGTGTACAAGAAAGTCAGTGAACATCATGGTTGCCACACCATGGCAAATTGGACTGAAGGTTCTACACGTGTACAAGTAAGTCAGAGAACACCATGGTTGCCACACCATATAACAATTGACTGGCAGTTCTACACGTGTACAAGTAAGTCAGTGAACATCATGTTTTCCACACCATGGCACAATGGACTGACAGTTCTACACGTGTACAAGTAAGTCAGTGAACATCATGGTTGCCACACCATGGCACAATGGACTGACAGTTCTACACGTGTACACGTAAGTCAGTGAACATCATGGTTGCCACACCATGGCACAATGGACTGACAGTTCTACACGTGTTCAAGTAAGTCAGTTAACATCATGGTTGCCACACCATGGCACAATGGACTGACAGTTCTACTCGTGTACAAGTAAGTCAATGAACATCATGGTTGCCACACCATGGCACAATGGTCTGACAGTTATATACTTGTACAACTAATTAAATGAACATCATGGTTGCCACACCATGGCACAATGGACTGACAGTTCTACACGTGTACAAGTAAGTCAGTGAACATCATGGTTGCCACACCATGGCACAACGGACTGACAGTTCTACACGTGTACAACTAATTCAGTGAACATCATGGTTGCCACACCATGGCACAATGGACTGACAGTTATACACGTGTACAATTATGTCAGTGAACATCATGGTTGCCACACCATGGCACAATGGACTGACAGTTCTACACGTGTACAAGTAAGTCAGTGAACATCATGGTTGCCACACCATGACACAATGGACTGACAGTTCTACACGTGTACAAGTAAGTCAGTGAACATCATGTTTGCCACAGCATGGCACAATAGACTGAAAGTTCTACACGTGTACAAGTAAGTCAGTGAACATCATGGTTGCCACACCATGGCACAATGGACTGACAGTTCTAAACGTGTACAAGTAAGTCAGTGAACATCATGGTTGCCACACCATGTCACAAAGGACTGACAGTTCTACACGTGTACAAGAAAGTCAGTGAACATCATGGTTGCCACACCATGGCAAATTGGACTGAAGGTTCTACACGTGTACAAGTAAGTCAGAGAACACCATGGTTGCCACACCATATAACAATTGACTGGCAGTTCTACACGTCTACAAGTAAGCCAGTGAACATCATGTTTTCCACACCATGGCACAATGGACTGACAGTTCTACACGTGTACAAGTAAATAAGTGAACATCATGGTTGCCACACCATGGCACGATGGACTGACAGTTCTACACGTGTACAAGTAAGTCAGTGAACATAATGGTTGCCACAGCATGGCACAATGAACTGACAGTTCTATACGTGTACAACTATTTCAGTGAACATCATGGTGGCCACACCATGGCACAACGGACTGACAGTTCTACATGTGTACATGTAAGTCTGTGAACATCATGGTTGCCACACCATGGCACAATGTGCTGACAGTTCTACACGTGTACAACAAATTTAGTGAACATCATGGTTGCCACACCATGGCACAATGTACTGACAGTTCTACACGTGTACAACTAATTAAGTGAACACCATGGTTGCCACAACATGGCACAATGGACTGACAGTTCTACACGTGTACTAGTAAGTCAGTGATCATAATGGTTGCCACACCATGGCACAATGTACTGACAGTTCTACACGTGTACAACTAATTCAGTGAACATCATTGCTGCCACACCATGGCACAATGGACTGACAGTTCTACACGTGTTCAACTAATTCAGTGAACATCATGGTTCCCACACCATGGCACAATGTACTGACAGTTCTACACTTGTACAACTAATTAAGTGAACATCATGGTTGCCACACCATGGTACAATGGACTGACAGTTCTACACGTGTACAAGTAAGTCAGTGAACATCACGGTTGCCACACCATGGCACAATGGACTGACAGTTCTACACATGTACAACTAATTAAATGAACATCATGGTCGCAAAACCATGGCACAATGGACTGACAGTTCTACACGTTTACAACTAATTCAGTGAACATCATGTTTGCCACAGATTGGCAAAATGGACTGACAGTTCTACACGTGTACAAGTAACTCAGTGAACATCATGGTTGCCACACCATGGCACAAAGGACTGACGGTTCTACACGTGTACAAGTAAGTCAGTGAACATCATGGTTGCCACACCATGGCACAACGGACTGACAGTTCTACACGTGTACAACTAATTCAGTGAACATCATGGTTGCCACACTATGGCACAATGGACTGACAGTTCTACACGTGTACAAGTAAGTCAGTGAACATCATGGTTGCCACACCATGGCACAATGGGCTGACAGTTCTACACGTGTACAAGTAAATCAGTGAACATCATGGTTGCCACACCATGACACAATGGACTGACAGTTCTACACGTGTACAAGTAAGTCAGTGAACATCATGTTTGCAACAGCATGGCACAATGGACTGAAAGTTCTACACGTGTACAAGTAAGTCAGTGAACATCATGGTTGCCACACCATGGCACAATGGACTGACAGTTCTACACGTGTACAAGTAAGTCAGTGAACATCATGGTTGCCACACCATGACACAAAGGACTGACAGTTCTACACGTGTACAAGAAAGTCAGTGAACATCATGGTTGCCACACCATGGCAAATTGGACTGAAGGTTCTACACGTGTACAAGTAAGTCAGAGAACACCATGGTTGCCACACCATATAACAATTGACTGGCAGTTCTACACGTGTACAAGTAAGTCAGTGAACATCATGGTTTCCACACCATGGCACAATGGACTGACAGTTCTACACGTGTACAAGTAAATCAGTGAACATCATGGTTGCCACACCATGGCACGATGGATTGACAGTTCTACACGTGTACAAGTAAGTCAGTGAACATAATGGTTGCCACAGCATGGCACAATGAACTGACAGTTCTATGCGTGTACAAGTAAGTCAGTTAACATCATGGTTGCCACACCATGGCAGAAAGGACTGACAGTTCTACTCGTGTACAAGTAAGTCAATGAACATCATGGTTGCCACACCATGGCACAGTGGTCTGACAGTTATACACTTGTACAACTATTTAAATGAACATCATGGTTGCCACACCATGGCACAATGGACTGACAGTTCTACACTTGTACAACTAATTCAGTGAACATCATGTTTGCCACAGCATGGCAAAATGGACTGACAGTTATACACGCGTACAAGTATTTCAGTGAACATCATGGTTGCCACACCATGGCACAAAGGACTGACGGTTCTACACGTGTACAAGTAAGTCAGAGAACATCATGGTTGCCACACCATGACACAAAGGACTGACAGTTCTACACGTGTACAAGAAAGTCAGTGAACATCATGGTTGCCACACCATGGCAAATTGGACTGAAGGTTCTACACGTGTACAAGTAAGTCAGAGAACACCATGGTTGCCACACCATATAACAATTGACTGGCAGTTCTACACGTGTACAAGTAAGTCAGTGAACATCATGTTTTCCACACCATGGCACAATGGACTGACAGTTCTACACGTGTACAAGTAAATCAGTGAACATCATGGTTGCCACACCATGGCACGATGGACTGACAGTTCTACACGTGTACAAGTACGTCAGTGAACATAATGTTTGCCACAGCATGGCACAATGAACTGACAGTTATATACGTGCACAAGTAAGTCAGTTAACATCATGGTTGCCACACCATGGCACAATGGACTGACAGTTCTACTCGTGTACAAGTAAGTCAATGAACATCATGGTTGCCACACCATGGCACAATGGTCTGACAGTTATATACTTGTACAACTAATTAAATGAACATCATGGTTGCCACACCATGGCACAATGGACTGACAGTTCTACACGTGTACAAGTAAGTCAGTGAACATCATGGTTGCCACACCATGGCACAATGGACTGACAGTTCTACACGTGTACAAGTAATTAAGTGAACATCATGTTTGCCACAGCATGGCAAAATGGACTGACAGTTCTACACGTGTACAAGTAAGTCAGTGAACATCATGGTTGCCACACAATGGCACAACGGACTGACAGTTCTACACGTGTACACCTAATTCAGTGAACATCATGGTTGCCACACCATGGCACAATGGACTGACAGTTCTACACGTGTACAAATAAGTCAGTGAACATCATAGTTGCCACACCATGACACAATGGACTGACAGTTCTACACGTGTACAAGTAAGTCAGTGAATATCATGTTTGCCACAGCATGGCACAATGGACTGAAAGTTCTACACGTGTACAAGTAAGTCAGTGAACATCATGGTTGCCACACCATGCCACAATGGACTGACAGTTCTACACGTGTACAAGTAAGTCAGTGAACATCATGGTTGCCACACCATGACACAAAGGACTGACAGTTCTACACGTGTACAAGAAAGTCAGTGAACATCATGGTTGCCACACCATGGCAAATTGGACTGAAGGTTCTACACGTGTACAAGTAAGTCAGAGAACACCATGGTTGCCACACCATATAACAATTGACTGGCAGTTCTACACGTGTACAAGTAAGTCAGTGAACATCATGTTTTCCACACCATGGCACAATGGACTGACAGTTCTACACGTGTACAAGTAAATCAGTGAACATCATGGTTGCCACACCATGGCACGATGGACTGACAGTTCTACACGTGTACAAGTAAGTCAGTGAACATAATGGTTGCCACAGCATGGCACAATGAACTGACAGTTATATACGTCTACAATTAAGTCAGTTAACATCATGGTTGCCACACCATGGCACAATGGACTGACAGTTCTACTCGTGTACAAGTAAGTCAATGAACATCATGGTTGCCACACCATGGCACAATGGTCTGACAGTTATATACTTGTAAAACTAATTAAATGAACATCATGGTTGCCACACCATGGCACAATGGACTGACAGTTCTACACGTGTACAAGTAAGTCAGTGAACATCATGGTTGCCACACCATGGCACAACGGACTGACAGTTCTACACGTGTACAACTAATTCAGTGAACGTCATGGTTGCCACACCATGGCACAATGGACTGACAGTTCTACACGTGTACAAGTAAGTCAGTGAACATCATGGTTGCCACACCATGGCACAATGGACTGACAGTTCTACACGTGTACAAGTAAGTCAGTGAACATCATGGTTGCCACACCATGACACAATGGACTGACAGTTCTACACGTGTACAAGTAAGTCAGTGAACATCATGTTTGCCACAGCATGGCACAATAGACTGAAAGTTCTACACGTATACAAGTAAGTCAGTGAACATCATGGTTGCCACACCATGGCACAATGGACTGACAGTTCTAAACGTGTACAAGTAAGTCAGTGAACATCATGGTTGCCACACCATGTCACAAAGGACTGACAGTTCTACACGTGTACAAGAAAGTCAGTGAACATCATGGTTGCCACACCATGGCAAATTGGACTGAAGGTTCTACACGTGTACAAGTAAGTCAGAGAACACCATGGTTGCCACACCATATAACAATTGACTGGCAGTTCTACACGTCTACAAGTAAGCCAGTGAACATCATGTTTTCCACACCATGGCACAATGGACTGACAGTTCTACACGTGTACAAGTAAATAAGTGAACATCATGGTTGCCACACCATGGCACGATGGACTGACAGTTCTACACGTGTACAAGTAAGTCAGTGAACATAATGGTTGCCACAGCATGGCACAATGAACTGACAGTTCTATACGTGTACAACTATTTCAGTGAACATCATGGTGGCCACAGCATGGCACAACGGACTGACAGTTCTACATGTGTACATGTAAGTCTGTGAACATCATGGTTGCCACACCATGGCACAATGTGCTGACAGTTCTACACGTGTACAACAAATTTAGTGAACATCATGGTTGCCACACCATGGCACAATGTACTGACAGTTCTACTCGTGTACAACTAATTAAGTGAACACCATGGTTGCCACAACATGGCACAATGGACTGACAGTTCTACACGTGTACTAGTAAGTCAGTGATCATAATGGTTGCCACACTATGGCACAATGTACTGACAGTTCTACACGTGTACAACTAATTCAGTGAACATCATTGCTGCCACACCATGGCACAATGGACTGACAGTTCTACACGTGTTCAACTAATTCAGTGAACATCATGGTTCCCACACCATGGCACAATGTACTGACAGTTCTACACTTGTACAACTAATTAAGTGAACATCATGGTTGCCACACCATGGTACAATGGACTGACAGTTCTACACGTGTACAAGTAAGTCAGTGAACATCACGGTTGCCACACCATGGCACAATGGACTGACAGTTCTACACATGTACAACTAATTAAATGAACATCATGGTCGCAAAACCATGGCACAATGGACTGACAGTTCTACACGTTTACAACTAATTCAGTGAACATCATGTTTGCCACAGATTGGCAAAATGGACTGACAGTTCTACACGTGTACAAGTAACTCAGTGAACATCATGGTTGCCACACCATGGCACAAAGGACTGACGGTTCTACACGTGTACAAGTAAGTCAGTGAACATCATGTTTGCCACACCATGGCACAACGGACTGACAGTTCTACACGTGTACAACTAATTCAGTGAACATCATGGTTGCCACACCATGGCACAATGGACTGACAGTTCTACACGTGTACAAGTATGTCAGTGAACATCATGGTTGCCACACCATGGCACAATGGACTGACAGTTCTACACGTGTACAAGTAAGTCAGTGAACATCATGGTTGCCACACCATGACAAAATGGACTGACAGTTCTACACGTGTACAAGTAAATCAGTGAACATCATGGTTGCCACACCATGACACAATGGACTGACAGTTCTACACGTGTACAAGTAAGTCAGTGAACATCATGTTTGCCACAGCATGGCAAAATGGACTGAAAGTTCTACACATGTACAAGTAAGTCAGTGAACATCATGGTTGCCACACCATGGCACAATGGACTGACAGTTCTACACGTGTACAAGTAAGCCAGTGAACATCATGGTTGCCACACCATGACACAAAGGACTGACAGTTCTACAGGTGTACAAGAAAGTCAGTGAACATCATGGTTGCCACACCAAGGTAAATTGGACTGAAGGTTCTACACGTGTACAAGTAAGTCAGAGAACACCATGGTTGCCACACCATATAACAATTGACTGGCAGTTCTACACGTGTACAAGTAAGTCAGTGAACATCATGGTTTCCACACCATGGCACAATGGACTGACAGTTCTACACGTGTACAAGTAAGTCAGTGAACATAATGGTTGCCACAGCATGGCACAATGAACTGACAGTTCTATACGTGTACAAGTAAGTAAGTTAACATCATGGTTGCCACACCATGGCACAATGGACTGACAGTTCTACTCGTGTACAAGTAAGTCAATGAACATCATGGTTGCCACACCATGGCACAGTGGTCTGACAGTTATACACTTGTACAACTAATTAAATGAACATCATGGTTGCCACACCATGGCACAATGGACTGACAGTTCTACACTTGTACAACTAATTCAGTGAACATCATGTTTGCCACAGCATGGCAAAATGGACTGACAGTTATGCACGCGTACAAGTATTTCAGTGAACATCATGGTTGCCACACCATGGCACAAAGGACTGACGGTTCTACACGTGTACAAGTAAATCAGTGAACATCATGGTTGCCACACCATGGCACAACGGACTGACATTTCTACACGTGTACAACTAATTCAGTGAATATCATGGTTGCCACACCATGGCACAATGGACTGACAGTTCTACACGTGTACAAGTAAGTCAATGAACACCATGGTTGCCACACCATGACACAATGGACTGACAGTTCTACACGTGTACAAGTAAGTTAGTGAACATCATGGTTGCCACAGCATGGCAAAATGGACTGAAAGTTCTACACGTGTACAAGTAAGTCAGTGAACATCATGGTTGCCACACCATGTCACAATGGACTGACAGTTCAACACGTGTACAAGTAAGTCAGTGAACATCATGGTTGCCACACCATGACACAATGGACTGACAGTTTTACACGTGTACAAGTAAGTCATTGAACATCATGGTTGCCACACCATGGCACAATGGATTGAAAGTTCTACACGTGAACAAGTAAGTCAGTGAACACCATGGTTGCCACACCATGACACAATTGACTGGCAGTTCTACACGTGTACAAGTAAGTCAGTGAACGTCATGGTTTCCACACCATGGCACAATGGACTGACAGTTCTACACGTGTACAAGTAAGTCAGTGAACATCATGGTTGCCACACCATGACACAATGGATTGACAGTTCTACACGTGTACAAGTAAATCAGTGAACATCATGGTTGCCACACCATGGCACGATGGACTGACAGTTCTACACGTGTACAAGTAGGTCAGAGAACATCATGGTTGCCACACCATGGCACAAGGGACTGACGGTTCTACACGTGTACAAGAAAGTCAGTGAACATCATGTTTGCCACACCATGGCGCAACGGACTGACAGTTCTACACGTGTACAACTATTTCAGTGAACATCATGGTTGCCACACCATGGCACAATGGACTGACAGTTCTACACGTGTACAAGTATGTCAGTGAACATCATGGTTGCCACACCATGGCACAATGGTCTGACAGTTCTACACGTGTACACGTAAGTCAGTTAACATCGTGGTTGCCACACCATGGCACAATGTACTGACAGTTCTACACTTGTAAAAGGAAGTCAGTGAACATCATGGTTGCCACAACATGGCACAATGGACTGACAGTTCTACACGTGTACAACTAGTTAAATGAACATCATGGTTGCCACACCATGGCACAAAGGTCTGACAGTTCTACAAGTGTACAACTAATTTAGTGAACATCATGTTTTGCACAACGGCAAAATGGATGACAGTTCTACGTGTACAAATTAAGTCGGTGACATCATGGTTTGCCCTGTGGCACGGCAGACTGACAGGACTGCGTGTACAAATAATTCAGTAAACATCATGGTTGCCACACCATGGCACAATGGACTGACAGTTCTACACGTGTACAAGTAAGTCAGTGAACATCATGGTTGCCACACCATGGCACAATGGACTGGCAGTTCTACACGTGTACAAGTAAGTCAGTGAACATCATGGTTGCCACACCATGACACAATGGACTGACAGTTCTACACCTGTACATGTAAGTCAGTGAATATCATGGTTGCCACAGCATGGCACGATGGACTGACAGCTCTACGCGTGTACAAGTAAGTCAGTGAACATCATGGTTGCCACACCATGACACATTGGACTGACAGTTCTACACGTGTACAAGTAAGTCAGTGAACATCATGGTTGCCACACTATGGCACAATGGACTGACAGTTCTACTCGTGTACAAATAAGTCAGTGAACATCATGGTTGCCACACCATGGCACAATGGACTGACAGTTCTACACGTGTACAAGTAAGTCAGTTAACATCATGGTTGCCACACCATGGCACAATGTACTGACAGTTCTACACTTGTACAAGTAAGTCAGTGAACATCATGGTTGCCACAACATGGCACAATGGACTGACAGTTCTACACGTGTACAACTAGTTAAATGAACATCATGGTTGCCACACCATGGCACAATGGACTGACAGTTCTACACGTGTACAACTAATTCAGTGAACATCATGTTTGCCACAGCTTGGCAAATTGGACTGACAGTTCTACACGTGTACATGTAATTCAGTCAACATCATGGTTGCCACACCATGGCACAAAGGACTGACGGTTCTACACGTGTACAAATAAGTCAGTGAACATCATGGTTGCCACACCATGGCGCAACGGACTGACAGTTCTACACGTGTACAACTAATTCAGTGAACATCATGGTTGCCACAACATGGCACAATGGACTGACAGTTCTACACGTGTACAAGTATGTCAGTGAATATCATGGTTGCCACACCATGGCACAATGGACTGACAGTTCTACACGTGTACAAGTAAGTCAGTGAACATCATGGTTGCCACACCATGACACAATCGACTGACAGTTCTACACGTGTACAAGTAAGTCAGTGAACATCATGGTTGCCACAGCATGGCACAATGGTCTGACAGTTCTACACGTGTACAAGGATGCCAGTTAACATCCTGGTTGCCACACCATGGC
Organism: Paraescarpia echinospica; assembly: GCA_020002185.1. Lineage (NCBI taxonomy): Eukaryota > Metazoa > Annelida > Polychaeta > Sabellida > Siboglinidae > Paraescarpia > Paraescarpia echinospica. Next base: position 56,320,444 of record CM034541.1, on the reverse strand, counting down.
ACAATGTACTGACAGTTCTACACTTGTATAAGTAAGTCAGTGAATATCATGGTTGACACAACATGGCATAATGGACTGACATTTCTACACGTGTACAACTAATTAAGTAAACATCATGGTTGCCACACCATGGCACAAAGGACTGACAGTTCTACAAGTGTACAACTAATTTAGTGAACATCATGTTTGCCACAGCTTGGCAAAATGGACTGACAGTTCTACACGTGTACAAGTAAGTCAGTGAACATCATGGTTGCCACACCATGGCACAACGGACTGACAGTTCTACACGTGTACAACTAATTCAGTGAACATCATGGTTGCCAAACTATGGCACAATGGACTGCCAGTTCTACTCGTGTACAAATAAGTCAGTGAACATCATGGTAACCACACCATGGCACAATGGTCTGACAGTTCTACACGTGTACAAGTAAGTCAGTTAACATCGTGGTTGCCACACCATGGCACTATGTACTGACAGTTCTACACTTGTACAAGTAAGTCAGTGAACATCATGGTTGCCACAACATGGCACAATGGACTGACAGTTCTACACGTGTACAACTAGTTAAATGAACATCATGGTTGCCACACCATGGCACAATGGACTGACAGTTCTACACGTGTACAACTAATTCAGTGAACATCATGTTTGCCACAGCTTGGCAAATTGGACTGACAGTTCTACACGTGTACATGTAATTCAGTCAACATCATGGTTGCCACACCATGGCACAAAGGACTGACGGTTCTACACGTGTACAAATAAGTCAGTGAACATCATGGTTGCCACACCATGGCGCAACGGACTGACAGTTCTACACATGTACAACTAATTCAGTGAACATCATGGTTGCCACAACATGGCACAATGGACTGACAGTTCTACACGTGTACAAGTATGTCAGTGAATATCATGGTTGCCACACCATGGCACAGTGGACTGACAGTTCCACACGTGTACAAGTAAGTCAGTGAACATCATGGTTGCCACACCATGACACAATCGACTGACAGTTCTACACGTGTACAAGTAAGTCAGTGAACATCATGGTTGCCACAGCATGGCACAATGGTCTGACAGTTCTACACGTGTACAAGGATGCCAGTTAACATCCTGGTTGCCACACCATGGCACAATGTACTGATAGTTCTACACTTGTATAAGTAAGTCAGTGAATATCATGGTTGACACAACATGGCATAATGGACTGATATTTCTACACGTGTACAACTAATTAAGTAAACATCATGGTTGCCACACCATGGCACAAAGGACTGACAGTTCTACAAGTGTACAACTAATTTAGTGAACATCATGTTTGCCACAGCTTGGCAAAATGGACTGACAGTTCTACACGTGTACAAGTAAGTCAGTGAACATCATGGTTGCCTCACCATGGCACAACGGACTGACAGTTCTACACGTGTACAACTAATTCAGTGAACATCATGGTTGCCACACCATGGCACAATGGACTGACAATTCTACACGTGTACAAGTAAGTCAGTGAACATCATGGTTGCCACACCATGGCACAATGGACTGGCAGTTCTATACGTGTACAAGTAAGTCAGTGAATATCATGGTTGCCACAGCATGGCACAATGGACTGACAGCTCTACACCTGTACATGTAAGTCAGTGAATATCATGGTTGCCACAGCATGGCACAATGGACTGACAGCTCTACCCGTGTACAAGTAAGTCAGTGAACATCATGGTTGCCACACCATGACACATTGGACTGACAGTTCTACACGTGTACAAGTAAGTCAGTGAACATCATGGTTGCCACACTATGGCACAATGGACTGACAGTTCTACACGTGTACAAGTAAGTCAGTGAACATCACGGTTGCCACACCATGGCAAAATGGACAGACAGTTCTACACGTGTACAAGTAAATCAGTGAACTTCATGGTTGCGACACCATGGCACAATGGACTGACAGTTCTACACGTGTACAAGTAAGTCAGTGAACATCATGGTTGCCACACCATGGCACAATGGACTGACAGTTCTACACGAGTACAAGTAAGTCAGTGAACATCATGGTTGCCACACCATGACACAATGGACTAACAGTTCTACACGTGTACAAGTAAGTCAGTGAACATCATAGTTGCCACACCATGGCACAATGGACTGACAGTTCTACACGTGTACAAGTAAGTCAGTGAACATCATGGTTGCCACACCATGGCACAATGGACTGACAGTTCTACACGTGTACACGTAAGTCAGTGAACATCATGGTTGCCACACCATGGCACAATGGACTGACAGTTCTACACGTGTTCAAGTAAGTCAGTTAACATCATGGTTGCCACACCATGGCACAATGGACTGACAGTTCTACACGTGTACAAGTAAGTCAGTGAACATCGTGGTTGCCACACCATGACACAATGGACTGACAGTTCTACACGTGTACAAATAAGTCAGTGAACATCATGGTTGCCACAGCATGGCACAATGGACTGACAGTTCTACACGTGTACAAGTAAGTCAGTGAACATAATGGTTGCCACAGCATGGCACAATGGACTGACAGTTCTACACGTGTACAAGTAAGTCAGTGAACATCATGGTTGCCACACTATGACACAATGGACTAACAGTTCTACACGTGTACAACTAATTCAGGGAACATCATGGTTCCCACACCATGGCACAATGTACTGACAGTTCCACACGTGTTCAAGTAAGTCAGTTAACGTCATGGTTGCCACACCATGGCACAATGTACTGACAGTTCTACACGTGTACAAGTAAGTCAGTGAACATCATGGTTGCCACAACATGGCACAATGGACTGACAGTTCTACACGTGTACAACTAGTTAAATGAACATCATGGTTGCCACACCATGGCACAATGTACTGACAGTTCCACACGTGTTCAAGTAAGTCAGTTAACGTCATGGTTGCCACACCATGGCACAATGTACTGACAGTTCTACACTTGTACAAGTAAGTCAGTGAACATCATGGTTGCCACAACATGGCACAATGGACTGACAGTTCTACACGTGTACAACTAGTTAAATGAACATCATGGTTTCCACACCATGGCACAATGGACTGACAGTTCTACACGTGTACAACTAATTCAGTGAACATCATGTTTGCCACAGCTTGGCAAATTGGACTGACAGTTCTACACGTGTACATGTAATTCAGTCAACATCATGGTTGCCACACCATGGCACAAAGGACTGACGGTTCTACTGTACAAATAAGACACCATGGCGCAACGGACTGACAGTTCTACACGTGTACAACTAATTCAGTGAACATCATGGTTGCCATGACAGTTCTACACGTGTACAAGTATGTCAGTGAATATCATGGTTGCCACACCATGGCACAATGGACTGACAGTTCTACACGTGTACAAGTAAGTCAGTGACATCATGGTCCACACCATGACACAATCGACTGACAGTTCTACACGTGTACAAGTAAGTCAGTGAACATCATGGTTGCCACAGCACACAATGGTCATGTGTACAAGGATGCCACACCATGGCACAATGTACTGACAGTTCTACACTTGTATAAGTAAGTCAGTGGACATCATGGTTGACACAACATGGCATAATGGACTGACATTTCTACACGTGTACAACTAATTAAGTAAACATCATGGTTGCCACACCATGGCACAAAGGACTGACAGTTCTACAAGTGTACAACTAATTTAGTGAACATCATGTTTGCCACAGCTTGGCAAAATGGACTGACAGTTCTACACGTGTACAAGTAAGTCAGTGAACATCATGGTTGCCACACCATGGCACAACGGACTGACAGTTCTACACGTGTACAACTAATTCAGTGAACATCATGGTTGTCACACCATGGCACAATGGACTGACAATTCTACACGTGTACAAGCAAGTCAGTGAACATCATGGTTGCCACACCATGGCACAATGGACTGGCAGTTCTATATGTGTACAAGTAAGTCAGTGAACATCATGGTTGCCACACCATGACACAATGGACTGACAGTTCTACACCTGTACATGTAAGTCAGTGAATATCATGGTTGCCACAGCATGGCACAATGGACTGACAGCTCTACCCGTGTACAAGTAAGTCAGTGAACATCATAGTTGCCACACCATGGCACAATGGACTGACAGTTCTACACGTGTACAAGTAAGTCAGTGAACATCATGGTTGCCACACCATGGCACAATGGACTGACAGTTCTACACGTGTACACGTAAGTCAGTGAACATCATGGTTGCCACACCATGGCACAATGGACTGACAGTTCTACACGTGTTCAAGTAAGTCAGTTAACATCATGGTTGCCACACCCACACCATGGCACAATGGACTGACAGTTCTACACGTGTACAAAGTCAGTGAACATCATGTCCACACCATGGCACAATGGACTGACAGTTCTACACGTGGTTCAGCATCATGGTTGCCACACCATGGCACAATGGACTGACAGTTCTACACGTGTACAAGTAAGTCAGTGAACATCGTGGTTGCCACACCATGACACGTGACAGTTCTACACGTGTACAAGTAAGTCAGTGAACATCATGGTTGCCACAGCATGGCACAATGGACTGACAGTTCTACACGTGTACAAGTAAGTCAGTGAACATAATGGTTGCCACAGCATGGCACAATGGACTGACAGTTCTACACGTGTACAAGTAAGTCAGTGAACATCATGGTTGCCACACTATGTCACAATGGACTAACAGTTCTACACGTGTACAACTAATTCAGTGAACATCATGGTTCCCACACCATGGCACAATGTACTGTCAGTTCCACACGTGTTCAAGTAAGTCAGTTAACGTCATGGTTGCCACACCATGGCACAATGACTGACAGTTCTACACGTGTACAAGTAAGTCAGTGAACATCATGGTTGCCACACTATGTCACAATGGACTAACAGTTCTAACGTGTACAACTAATTCAGTGAACATCATGGTTCCCACACCATGGCACAATGGACTGACAGTTCTACACGTGTTCAAGTAAGTCAGTTAACATCATGGTTGCCACACCATGGCACAATGGACTGACAGTTCTACACGTGTACAAGTAAGTCAGTGAACATCGTGGTTGCCACACCATGACACAATGGACTGACAGTTCTACACGTGTATAAGTAAGTCAGTGAACATCATGGTTGCCACACCATGGCACAATGGACTGACAGTTCTACACGTGTACAAGTAAGTCAGTGAACATCATGGTTGCCACAGCATGACACAAGTTCATTAATGCACTTGACATTGTAAAGGTAAAGCATTTCTAGGAAGATATATATCTTAGAAATGATAGTCCACAGTTGTATTAATGTCACATCCAATAAGATATATTATTCAGGGATCGAATTTGGCCCACGGCACTACAGCAATTTCCGTGGTTGCCCTCCTCCCGTGTGCCCTTTCCATGCCTAGTACCAACTAAACTGAACTTGGCAGCATTTGTCACTTGCCGTGTATCTGTCGATAAAAACAGAAATCCAAACATGAAAAAGAGAAGTCATTGCCGACTCGAATAATTTTAATGGGCGCAGCCATATTGTTTTTGTGTACGAGCTACATATCCGAGAAATAACTGCGTTCAATCCTCTAAGTTGCGGCTGAATTGATCGCATATGCGACTGTTTTTTCTGTTTGGCGACTGACACATTATGTACGGCCAACCGCTGGCGATCACGACGAGTCTGTAGTAACAGATCATGCGTTGTCATTTGCCGTTTCATAAACCACGTGTTGTCGTTTGTCCGAAACACCGTAAACGATACTAAATTTACTGGCGATATTTTGAAACAAACATGATTACTCTGCAACAGTATTTGTTTATTTTGGTGGATTTATGACACAGGATTTTTTTAATGCGCAAGGCAGATTGCTACGAAGTGTGCACTGTAATGGCGTCCGTGGTACCTCGTGTCAACCGACGTAAACGGGGACGCGAGTTGAAGGTGCTAACGTAAACCGTTTCCCGATCGTTGTCTGGCTGTCCGATAAGCGCATTGGAGACATGTTGCTAATTAAATGTAGTTGTCACATCGTTAGAACACAGATAAGTGTACATATTCCGGTTTCGAACACAACACTTGAAGGAATAACTACAGCCTAGGTTACTCTGGCTCAAAATTATATAGTCCGCGTTTCGCAGTTCTCACAAATTCCGCTGGATGGCGTCATAATATTTGAACAAAATCAAATCAAATTTATTGATACACCACATATCTCTACAAAGCAGATTCACGGGTGTTTACACACTAAAACATGATGTAAGAATACATTACGTTGTCGTTATAATATTACAGTACATGGGTTACATATGCTAATACAACTGGACATTTCGATTATTATGTGGGGCATATATGTATAATTAAGATGTACATGTATGTATTTAAAAATACAATAAATTACGAAAAAGTCTGATTAAAGATCAATGTTTTCAGGTCTCTCCTAAAACGTCCAGAGTCACATTGACTTCTTAGCTCTGGTGGAAGAGAGTTCCAGAGAGTGGGACCTGCACATGAAAATGCGCGTCGGCCGTACCGTTCCAGGTTAACTCTAGGAACAACCATGAGAAACTGGTCGGCCGAGCGAAGACTACGACAGCGAACATATGCACATATACGGTCGGCAAGGTACTGTGGAGTGTGCATACAAAGCGCCGTGCATCAAGATCAGCAGTTTAAACTGAATTCGCTGCGCCACAGGTAGCAGCTCTCGTAGTGCCGCCGCCATGCTGTGTTGGTCGCGCCGACGTAAGCCGAGGACGACACGCGCAGCTGATCGCTGGACCATCTCTAGTCGGTGCAACAAGGTTCCCGTAATGCCATACAGGGCCGCGTTTCCGAAGTCGAGTCGCGACGTGACTAGCGCGTGTACAAGCGACTTGCACACTGAAAGCGGGAGAGATGGTCGTATTCGCGCTATGCCACGTAGTTGGGCGTAGGCAGCCCGACAGGTACAACTAATGTGTGCGGCCATCGACATCGTGGAGTCGAGCTGTACTCCAAGGTTGGCAGAAGTGCTGACGTTGGGAATGGGAAGAGGCGGTGGCTGTGGAACACGGTTGTTTGGTGCTGCAAACAGTATCGCCTCTGTCTTCGCCTCGTTCAAAAGCAGGTAGCGCGACGCTAGCCATGCTTTTACGTCAGTCACGCAACGGGATATCCGATCGGCGGCAGACGCCGAATCGTTTCGCGGAAAATCGACATAGAGTTGGGTGTCATCAGCGTAGACGTGGTAGCGAACACCGTGCTTCTCGAATACGTCGGAAAGACCAGCACAGTATATAGAAAATAACAGAGGGCCCAAAACACTGCCCTGTGGAACTCCATGTCGTAGTCGGCTGTCGAATGAAAGATGACCGTCAACGCTGACGCATTGTGTTCGGTCGGCTAGATAAGAGGCGAGCCAGCGAAGTGCGTTGCCTCGCATGCCGATTCGGTCTAGTTCAGCAACAAGAATGTCATGGTCGATCGTGTCGAAAGCAGCGCTGAGGTCAAGTAGAACAAGTACTACATGCTTACGAGCATCCAGTGATCGTAACACGTCGACTTGGATACACAAAATCGCTGTCTCAACGCTGTGTGACGGGCGGTAGGCGTTCTGAAAAGGATCTCCGATGCCGTTGTGTTGAATATGCAAACGCAGTTGGGCAGAGACGTAGCGTTCAAGTAACTTGGATGCATACGGAAGGTTCGAGATAGGTCGGTAGCTCGCGTAGTCGGCGGCGGGAAGACCGGAACGTTTAAGAAGAGGCGTGATGACTGCGTGCTTCAGCGGGGCAGGAACAGTGGAAGACTCGTAAGACAGGATGATCAGTTTCACGAGAATCGGCGCCAAGATGGATGTATTCGCCTTCAGAATAACGGAGGGCAGTGGATCAAGCTTAGACGACTTTGTCTTGCCACTTCGAGAGTAGCCGATTGAAACGCTAGCAGCGGCGAAGAAACCATACGTGGCTGTGCGTTGACAACATCAGCTGATGGAACCATGATTCGGCTGCGGATCGAGTTTATCTTGTCAACGAAGTGATAAGCGAAACGCTCGGCAACAACGGCGGGGCCACCAATATCGGTGGGAAGATGGTTCAAACACTTACGACCAAGAAGATGGGTCGCAATACGAAACATTGCCCTGTTATCGTTCGAGGCGGATTCAATTTCTTTACTGTAGAACGCAGCTTTCGTAGAGGCCAGCGTCCGGCAGTACTGGTCACGTAACACAGTATAGGAAAGACGGTGGTCGTTGGTCCTGCTACGTCGCCACGTGCGCTCATGCAGACGGACCTGACGTTTCAGCTCATCCAGTTGCCGACACCACCACGGAGTATGTGGTCGTTCTGTGACCGTACGCTGCACAAATGGTGCGTGAAGATTGATCAGACAGGACAGCTCTGAATAGTACTGATCATACAAGCCGCCTACGTCACAGACAGGTTGAGTAACGAAATCGCACCCACATAGATCTTTCGTGAAGTTGGTGTTGTCTATCGCAGCGTATCGACGGTATTCTATCTTCAATTCAGTGAACAGCATCAGTGATTTAAACATTCATAACTGTTAATATGACTACTTGTGTAATTTATATTTGTTAACTGTATTAAGCACTTATTAAGCATTAGAAACAACCAGTCACTTATGTTATTGTGTGAGAGGAATTATTTTATCTAAATTGATTATGTACGGTTGTTACAGTGTTGCAAATATTGCACAAATAAATAAAACGAAAAAGCATAAGTGAAAACAAAAAAGTGGCCTTGGTGCCCCCCACATTTTCCAGATACCAAGGCCAAAATGGCCTTGCCCTGAGAATTGTGTAATTCTACCCGTTATTATGTGCATATTATAGTTGCTAAGAATTATTTAAAATTAGTTCAGACAGTTGTACCATTAAGCATAATTCTGTTTAAATAAACAATGTATACTTCCTTTCTTTTTGTTTGTCCAGCAGATGAGTTGATACTTATAAAAGCATTTTTTTTATTTTAGTAACTTTTACATTTTACATCTCCAGTTGAACTGCACCTGTATTGCAACATTGCAGGTCGACCAGGCGTGACGTTGACAACAAGAACATTGAACAACCAACCATACAGCATGATCACATACATTAGGACTGAATTACTGTAGATTAGATGTGCCTCTGTTACTCGACTTTACCCAGCACTGGACAATTGTTTTGCACCGCGTGAACGCTTGAATCATCGTCATCGGACTCGTAGGGGCTGTATGGCTGGCAGGTCCCCTGTTTACTGTGAGACACACATTCCCATCAGGCCATTCTCTGCTGGTGGTAGAGGACTATTTTACTAGATACTACGAAGTCGGTGTTCTGCAATCCACTACGGCCGAGGTGATTGACAGCCTTGACGAGACCTTCAGCCGACACGGTTTGCCTGTTACCATAAAATGTGACAATGGTCCACAATTCAGGTCAAAAGAGTTTGAAGATAACTGCGCTGAAAACAACATCACGCACCTGAGGGTAACTGCAAAGTGGGCATAGGCGAACGGTGAAGTAGACCGCCAGAATGCGTCACTGCTAAAACGTATCAGGATTGCACAAGCTGAAGGGAAACCCTGGAAGAAGGAGCTGCGAAAGTACCTCCCTCAGTACCGTAGTCTACCACACAGCACAACTGGCCGAACTCCAGCCGAGCTACTGTACAATCGCAAGCTACGAGGCAAGCTACCCGACCTTGGATCGAGTCCTGTGGTTGATCACGACTTACGAGACAGAGACAGCGAAATGAAAGGCAAATAAAAAATGTACGCGGATGCGCGACGAGGTGCTTGCAACTCCGAGGTAGACACGGGCGACAGGGTGCTGGTTCAGCAGGAGAAAACCAACAAACTGAGCACTCCTTTCAGCCCGAACCCGCTCACTGTTGTCAGCAAAACTGGGAATAGTCTGGTGATTGAGGCTGATGACGGGATCCGGTATTCCCGCAACACTAGTCACGTGCGGAAGTTCATGGAACCCGAGACTGAGAACATCCGCAGCGACCCGAGAGCGATAGAAGCGTTGACTGCACTACAAGCGCCAGCCACTGAGGTTCTGAAAACGCCGATGAAGCAAGTCGCGTCTCCGAGGTGCCCACGCAAGAGGAGAATTCCGAAGCGGTATGAAGACTTCGTATGCGAGTAGATGATTCATGCAATAGACTGCTTCAATACGAACTATGCCATGCTTCATTATGAACTCTGTTATGTTGTAGCATAGCGGACACTCACACAACGTTTACACTTTTTAAAGTTGATATAGTTAGATGTTTTGTTAATAGTTAGATGTTTCGAAGTTATCTAAGAAAGGGAGGGATGTCGTGTAGCTGAACTGATGTGAACGGATGATCGAGTACTCTGCAGTAGTACCTTAGTCTTTTTGGGTAAATATCTCCGGGGGGTGCGGGTGCTCCCATGGTGAAATTCTAAGATGGCGCCTGTTTGAGGTATCTATTTGTGTGTGTATGTATGTGTGAGTAGTCACGGGACCAGATGTAGTGCACCACCTGGCGGTAGAGAATGGGGAGTTAGTACCCATTGAAGTCCTACCATGTATATCGATGATATGAACGAAAGAGCATATATGAAAGTTTAAAAGGTGTTGAAAGGTGGGTCATTAGAGATAATGAAGGGTACTGAATGATGTATAGATAATATGTTATGTATGTATGTATATAAGAATAATTTGTCCTATGTCGTATCGTGTATAACGAGGAAGAACGAAAGAGCATATATCAAAGTTTAAAAATGTTGAAAATGTATGTATATATGAAAGAATGATTCCTAAGGTAATAACCAACAAAACAACATATTTTCAAAGTTGAATATGATGTAATTGATATCATCACAGAATCCATCATCATCATCGCCCGAATCAGAGACCCAATTTTCACTGTCGCCTGTGTCCACGGGGACAACATCATCCGGAGGATACTATCGGGAGGGTGGATCATATCGTGGTCGGTTTGCTAGTTGTTTCCGCATGATGGGCCGGAAGTAGCAGTCGTATTCATCGCGTAGTTCCTCTTCCCTGGAACATATATGGAAACTTTGAAAACGATTATATATATATGTATAAATATATATATATATATATATATACATATATATATACATATATATATATATATGAAAACACAGACATTGATCCATTTCGTCTGTTCAATGTACAGTCGGATGGAATACGGTAGCGATGTAACAAGACACCACGGTGCTAGACGACACGATAAGAGGGCAGGCTACTTCAACAGACGAGTAGAGATAAGGAAGGACTATGACACACACAATATGTAAATGACATCATGAAGAGCACACGCTGGGAAGTAGGTTATGTAATAATAATATTATTATTATTAATAGTATAATGGTTGAACACTTACGTGCACTCCGAGACACTGCTGTCGCTGTCACTGCTCATACTGCAAGTATCAGCGTCATCTTCATTCCTAAAAAATATGATGTAGACAACTGTTACATATAACGAATGAAGTGAGGATAAATAAGCGTAAGGAAGGCTAATGTAATGGAAAGAAGAGGTAACGACGTACCAGAACTATGGGTTAAATATGCACGTCACGGGTAGGTTGCGTGAAGAACATTTAAGAACACTGTGTAATTACCCATATGAAAGTGCCTAGTAGTATAAATCGAATGAAACAAAGCAAAGAGAGAAAGATATATCTTTATACTGTATGAATAGTTACTTACATTTACGCACCGCATGCGTCGCGTTGACGCCATTCCGCACGAAGTTTATCCCAAGGTATCGACGACATTGTTCGAGATGTGAAGGGAATGATGTGAATGCAATAAACGAGACATATATATATATATATAGTATTAATGATATGCAGACACATTGTATGGAAAGTTGTAAAGTACAAGTAATATCAGCAACGAGGCTTATGACATAGGGCACAACTGGCAATTATCGCGTACCCTAACCTGAGTGCATGATGTGTGATGCCCAATTATTAGCAACACAACAATGCGTGAGCGCGCCTTATCAGAACACTGACGATATAGCCGAGGACAGACAGACAGCAACGGGCAGACAACGAGACGATAAGAACTCTGTGTGTGAGCCGCGCGAACAGTGCTAACGTTAGACAGTGTCAATGTATGGTGGTGAACATGGATGTACAGTTTAAGGGCGCTCTACCTATCGAATTTCCACCCCTGTGATATATACATATGGGGCGAGGCTGAGAGAGCGTATCAATATAAACAAGCGAGGCACTTTGATGATGTCATCACAGCGAGAAAGATTCAGACTGCACGCAGCGGATTACAGGCGAAATAATTCAGTAAGGGCATTAAATGGAAACCGGACTTAACGTCCAGATGGATAGCTTAAAGGCGACACATAATGTATGCCATAGTAGCTGTGAAATTCCGTGACTCTCAACTGCGTAAACGTTTGCTTGATACAGGTGACGCACGTCTTACTGAAAATGTGCCTAATGCAGAAGACTATTGGGGCAAGAGTTCAAGGCGCGGCAAAGTAGGTAAGAATATACTTGGCATTATTCTCATGCAGGTGAGAGATTTCATTAGACAGTGCTCTGTACGGCTTATGTATGGCGCTCATTACGAAAAGAACAACGCACAGTCGAAACAGTTTACGGAGTACGAGAGAGATAAGTTACGCGCCTGGGAAGTGACTTATCGCGAACGCCCAGGGACCAAGAGCGCATGATGCCATTGTCTACTCTGTCACGTGTACGATGCCTGGAGGGGCTGTTTACGTATATAAACCTAGCCTAATACTAGTAGGACATAACACTCTCTGATTCTCTGCCGATCGAACACCTTCACACCGACTCCTGAACGAGCAACAAGATGGCGGCCGCTAACTACAAGACAAGCCCCGAGGAGATTGACCTGACAGGACTCGAAACAGTGAGTGATGGCTCTTATGCATTTGATCGCCCACTACCACTCATAACATACGCTCTGTCTTCTAAATACGTATGTTATGCAGCGTGTCGTGTCTGCAACCGCAAAGTTCTCGTCGAAGTGAAAGGACACCATAGTGTCAGTGCATGTCCAGTCCATGGGCGACAGAATGGGGTCCTGTACACAAATACGCTATGGGCATCTTGTTGGCCGATCGTAAAGGCACTGAGCTGTGAGCGACAGGGTTCGACCGTGTAGTCCAGCGGGCCTTAGGGGGACTGTCAGCAACCGACCATATGTCGCTGAAAACCGACGAAGATCGGTACCTGGTATTGTGTATCTTACGCAACAAACAGGTTAGGGTGAGTATTAGAAAGTCAACAAAATCAGGGTACGTGAAGTACGCCGTGACGGCACTGGAAATCATTCAACTGTAAGTCCTGTCTGTCAGTCCAACAAGGTGGCGCTACTGTATGTATATTGTCACTGGAAGTGAAGACATAATTCCCTATGTCGTATTGTAGTCGTCGTTCGAACTCGTGTCAGCCTGGTTGGAAGATACGCAGGACGCGACGGTGCAGTCTACACCATCGGTCGAAGGCTCCCGAACCGAAAAACGACGTCTGAGTTACTCGGACATCACCGACGGCGACGAGGCTTGTGTGTGGGTCATGCATGTGGTCTAGCGATAATGATGATGATGATGACATAGAAGTTTGTAGTGATTTACGGGAGACTGTAGCGAAGGTGAACGCTATTCAAAAGCGCACATAGAAAATGATAGACCACGATATCTTTATCGCAATTATAACCAACCCCTGTGTGCGCTACGCATCCAACGGACTGTGGCGCCGGTATGTGGGCGTTCACGAGGCGCTGTACAGGGTGGATGGTTCAAAGATCCTTAATAGTCTGCGTATGGCAGTGTCCGAAATCGCGTGTGCATGGTATACACCGGGTTGGGCTGTTGATACTATACCACGAGTGAAAGAGAGTCTGTGTACTCAAGGTATACAGCTGCTGGATGAACCGGAGGAAGGGACTGTGTCGTCGGTGAGAGTTATGCAACAAGAACAGCTCACGGAGAAAATGATGCACTGGGAGTTCTTTCGCACAACCACAGTCGACGCCTGTGTACGCTTCGTGGCCAACGAACTGTGTCGCACGTTTGAGGACGAACAAAACGACATGTACAAGGTGGGAAATCGTTTGATACACGACAATGTGATGTGGGCAGTGACCGATATCAGGTATACAGCGGATGCGCCGGAGTGGACACGTGACACTATAGCACGTGTGCAAGCTATCATGCGCACGCGTGATATATCACTGCTGCACGAAAATGACGATAACTAAAACCAAAGGGGGCACCACGAAAAAAGGTTCCGCGACTAACCCGTGTCGACGTACCATTACGTCGCGCTCTCCTGATCCGCCTGCATGAACAGCAGCGGCATACGGCATCTCCACCGTCATCACGGCCTCCCACGAGTGTTCCAACACTGGATATGTCGTGTGACGATGTCACGACACCGCCAGTATCCGACACACCCGTCCAGATGATATGTGACGACGACGACCATGATGATGATGACGTCAGCGCACCGGTATCGGAGTACACAGCCCTCCGGAGCGACACGTCGACGCTCGATCTAAGTGCCGACGGGTATATTATCTGGAGTAAAATGTATAATTGTATGCGTTTAGGGTATGCAGCACCCTTCGAATGCGTACGTAACGTAGAGCGAGAAATAGATCGCTTAGCCAATGTTGTATTTGCGTCCACAGAATGTACTCTAAAAGACGCCGTACGCCTTATCTGTCAGGAACTGACGCGGAATATAATTCGCGATGAACACGTTGATTACGTAATTGAGACACTCCGTAGCAAACTGTAATAGCATGTTGTGTTTGATGATGATATGTACATGTAATATAGCTATCGTAAGGCAGTGACACAAAGAGGAAATGCGCCCCTACGTCAGTTGGGGTTAGAGGCGCCTCGAGATGTCACACAGAGCCACACTTATATCAGTATATTAGTTGTATATTATCATGATTAGTGAGGTAGTATAGGTCGATTTGATTATTGTAATTGCTAGTATCGTAGAGGTATAATAATAAAGGTACCTGTAATCCCGTTATCCGTCCTCTGTTGTTCTTTCACTTTGGCGAGCGACTTTGCGGTATATCACACACACGCACACACACACACATACAAGGTATCGGTATATACGTAGCCACGCCCCCTCTGTTCACACGCTGACATATATCCACCTTCTGACACCTCTATCCAATCGTGCATACATCGCATTATACGTAGCCACGTCCCACCTCTGTCAACACTCCGACATGACGTCACGCAGTGTGCGATATATTGAAACATGCAAGGATCTCGCATCCTTCAGTTGTAGGTAGATACAACACGAATAAGCATTACTCGTGTCGCCATTGTGGAATCGTCCTCGATACATACGACGACATACAACGTCACATAGACCGGACTCAATCATCACCGTCGATCCAGTTGACGACCATGTCTACAGCAAACCACAAGCACGAGTGGCGCCATCTGGCGAAACACCGAAAAGCACAGCTGTCCGACATATGCAAGAGACTTCGCGAGACGATACACCTTGTTACGTCACATGAGGACGTCATGCGGCAGGGTACCCTCACAGAAAATCAATACACACTGCTGTGAGACCTGTGCACGGGAGTTCACGAGACGTGACCATTTGTTACGTCATGCCAAGACGATATGTAGCAGACGTGAACGACCTACCCCTACCCAAACGAAGAAGACGCGAGGAGCGGCCACGTGTGAGGAACGACGTCGACGACGATCCCATACTTCCTCCGCCACGACTTCCCTTCGCCGACACTCTGTCTAGGGAACTTCGATATGTCGTTCGAGACCACTGGTTGGCCATCCGGACCCACGTGACCAGAGGACCTGTTCAATCCAGGTACAGTTGCAGAGTGTCGACGCCGGACACGTCTGTTCTAGAACCGACACTGAAAATCATGGTCCGCGAACAGTCGCACGCGTTTAAGATTAACCTCAGTTACGGTTTCGTGCTGCGGAACAAGATCATTAACCGATACAGATACTACCATTCGTCCTGCAACTGTTGTGGTCGTTACCTGGATGAACCGTGTGTTATTACCAACACCGAAGACTTTGATGCATTTCTGGAACGTATCCGAGAAACAGACATGTTGCAGTGGGTGACCAATCAACGGCTCTGCATCGTGGGTGTGACCGACATCACCTGGAATCCACTGTGAAGGTACTCTACGCGAAGTACAACCGAGACGAAGTGGCTTTGAAAGACTTTGACGGGGTGACGATGTGTACGTCTACACAATTGTCGAACTGGAGGAAGAAGGTGGAAAGGCGATTGCCGAACTCGTGCACCGTTCGTTGTGTCACTATTCCAAACGTTGTACGTCAATCTCCACGAGACACACTTTTCCCACGTACAAGACGTGAACATGTATTGTCTCTCTTATCGATGTAGGAAGTGTGGCGACTCGTTATGGAAAGACGTATCCAAACTAGACAGACAAGCGCACGTGTACGGGAGGCGTGCAAAGAATCTATCCTGGCGGCGTCTACCATCCGTCGCCGACAGTCTTCCAGCGTTTGGACGACAAAAACATTCGTGTTCCCGAGTGGTTGCGCTACTATCTCTAATGTGCCACCTTCGACTTCGAGATATGGTTAGATACGTCACAGCTTCCATCGGACAGCACCGAGGTCCATTGGGTGGCTCGTCACGTACCGTTGAGTGTGTCTCTGTCGTGTAACGTACCCGGATTCGACCAGGTGCAATGTCTCATCGCGGACGGCGATAGCAACAAGTTGGTATCCGACATTATGTCCATCCTTCAGTCTATCAGCTATGCTGCCTACGAAGCCATCATAGACGATTACGAGAGCGTGCTTCAACACCTCGCGGAAGCGATCGCGAGTTGGGACGAACAGGAGGCACACGCTTCGGAGGACGAGTCTCGGCGACAACCGAGCAATCCCTACAAATCACTCATGGGTCAATTGTACGGTTGACTTGATCAGTTGCCCGTCAAAAACATTCATATGACCCGCGATGACCTCGGACCGTTCATGCGTCGATACGCCGAAGAACACGACATCATGGCAACCCCGCGTCGCATGCTCGTCGGAAGTTATCGTGGAGATAAGATTTTGCTCGCCACACCTCTCTTGCGATGGTACCTGCAACACGGACTAGAGGTGTATGCAACTGCACCGTGTTCGGAATGATTCAGTGCGACATACGGAGGAATTGCGCGCACACTTTGCCGAGATGCAGCCCATCTTCAAGAACATTCATATGACCCGCGATGACCTCGGACCGTTCATGCGTCGATACGCCGAAGAACACGACATCATGGCAACCCCGCGTCGCATGCTCGTCGGAAGTTATCGTGGAGATAAGATTTTGCTCGCCACACCACTCTTGCGATGGTACCTGCAACACGGACTAGAGGTGACCCACGTCTACCAGGTCATCGAGTACACACCGATCGCCTGCTTCCGACGATTCGGCGAGGCGGTGTCCACTGCACGTCGCGAGGTTGACGTCTACCCCGACAAGGCCATGATCGCGGACACCAACAAACTTATGGGAAATACTTCCTATGGGAAATTTATCACCAACGTCGATAAGCACCGCAAAGTCGCCTACTGTACGTAGAAGAGGGCGTCGATCATGATCAACGATCGCTGCTTTCGACAGCTCGACGTCGTAACCGCCGATGCGTACGAGATCAAAATGCACAAGCGCGGCGTCAAGTACGCCTTGCCCACACATATCGGCTTGTTCGGTTGCATTGGGCCAAACTGCGCATCTTGGACTTCTATAATGATTTTATGATCATATACGTGGAACGTCCGCTGTTCTAGTACTGCGAAACCAATACTTACAACGCCTACTTTGCTCTGGCCGGAGAGTCCGTCGACAACCTCGTCCGTCGACGGCACTGCGCGAACACTACTTTCGCCACCGCCACCTTTCCCATCCGAATGTTGCGCCGATCATTAGAGCGAGTACGTGCGCTGTCGACTGGCCGGTCGTCCGCGGAGTGACACCGAGACGTGTTGCAAGGCGCGCAAAGCGTACGACAAAAGAACACCGGGACTGTTTAAGGTCGAATGGTCCGACGACTGTTTCCTGGGTGTGTGCAGCAAGACCTACTGTTGTTCGGATCCCATCGACAAATACAGCACCAAGGGACTGAACAAACAACTCAACAGCTTCGACAAGCAGGCGTTCCTGGACGTGCTGACCAATCGAAGGAAGCGGAACGAACCGCGGGTTCCGGATGAATCACTCGTCCGTGCTGACGTACATCCAGGAACGTGCGGCTTTAACCTACTTCTACGCCAAGCGCATGGTCCACGAGGACGGAGTCACTACGGGTCCGGCGGACGTGTAACGACGACGATCGATTGTCGTGTAAGTCTATGCCGAACCACTGCTGACACAAAGAGCAAACGCGGTCCTACGTCAGTTGGGCTTAGAGGCGCCACTAGTTGTTACGCGGTTAGTAGGCAGAACGTAGACAAAAAACAACAAAACAAAAAATATCATATTTAGACAGATGTCACGCAATCGATCGTCAAAGAGCACCATGTCACGGACGCGAGCAGTCGTAGGAGTAGCACTAGTAGGAACAATCGGAGTGTACCTGTACGTCTTATACGTCTTGTTGTACATTCCCCTCCTTCGCTCCTCGTGGTGTGGTGGAGGTATCGTCGTCTTATCTATCGTCACAGTGGACAACTCGACATTGGCGAACGTGACCACCGCCACCTACTAGAACACGCACAATCATGTATACGCCATGGAAACATCCCTTCACCTGCATCGTCGCGCGTCCGACGGGATGTGGTAAAAGTACGTTCGTGACGCACGTGCTACGTCACGCCGCAACGTTGATCGATCCACCTCCCGGGAAGATCACGTGGTGTTACGGAGAATGGAAGAGCGCCTACGCCGCTGTCGACAATGACTCGGTACGCTTCGAGGATGGGTTGCCGAGCGGCGCGTTCGACGCGTCGACGCAAAACATCGTGGTTATCGACGATCTGATGGCGGAAACGGACGAACGGGTCACGACCTTGTTCACGAAAAAGAGACCTCACAAGAACACGTCCGTACTGTATCTCGTGCAGAAGCTGTTTCCAAAAAACAAGTAGAGTCACACGATCTGTCTGAACGCGCAATACATGGTGGTCTTCAAGAATCTTCGCGACGCGTCACAGATAGATCACTTGGCGCGACAGATGTATCCGGGACGCCTGAAATTTGTACAAGACGCGTTCAAAGACGCCACGTCGCCACCGTACGGTTATCTTCTGATCGATCTGAAACAGAACACGCCCGAAGATATGCGTCTGCGCACGGCCGTCCTTCCGAACGACGGCGTTCAGTACGAGTACCAGCCCAAGGTATAAGATGACCGCGCACGCGCCTCGTCTCTTCAGTCGCAGCGTGTCCGAGCTCGTGAAGAGATACATCCTCTGCATACAGGCACTGAACAGGTACAAGAGCACGAAATTGAGACGAGCCATCATCAACAATGCCGACGCCTGTTGTGTGCATTAGCCGAGTGTGCCTACAACATAGTGAAGAAGAACATTTCCTTAACCGACGTACAGAGACGCTATTTGAGTAGCTACCAAACGAACCTGCGCAACTTGGCACAGAGAGGCGTGCCGGCGGCGAGGAGACGTCGCATCTTGCTACGGGGTAACCAGGTCGGAGCGGGACAAACCGGCGGTTTCCTGTCGGCTTTGCTAGCACCGCTGGATCGATGCCAAGGCCGTCGTCACGCGTCCGACAAGCTTTCATTCGCCCACCCATGACGGACGAGACGACATCACAGGTCACCGTTAGCGACGACGACGACGAAATCGACACTCCGCCGCCACCGCAGAAAGAGAGGACTCCGTGGCTCATCTTCGGCACCACGTGCCCCAAAGAGGAGATCATGTTTCTGTGTCAGGTCGTCGTCTTTTACACGGTCATCTTGGTCAACATCTACAACCTGTCGATCGGACACGGGAATCCGACTCTGTGGACGGCCCTGTTGAGCAGTTCGTTGGGTTACCTGCTAACCAGCCCGACGTTGAACCATGACGACGAGTGATTTCACGTTGCCTAGCAATGCTTCCATGCGCACGCACCCCGATAACACGCTGACTCACTACATTACGACGCTACCGCAACGTGTCATCCTACCGGGGCGATGGGAGCGTGGACTGGTACACACACAGTTGGTACAATGTCATAGAAAACGACGCGAAGTTCGCTGTAACACTTCCGGTAGACGAGGATGCGAACGTGTGGCCCATGCACACGAAGAGTATCAGAATCAAGACCGGACACTATATAGATCCTTGGACACTAGTCCTCGCGATTGACGCCGCTCTACGTCACGTGGCGGGTGAGGAAAGGGTAAAACTGAGCTACAGTACCATCACGCATAAGATAACATTGCACATTCTACCGAATACCGTCTTCCGCGGCGCAATGCTGACCACCATTCTCGGCTTTCGCGACAGTACGTTGCCGGCTCTCCCGAAGGATCCCATGAATACCGAGTTCAAGGTATATATATCACAGAAGCAGTGAACATGGAACGAGGGCTCGAATCGCACTACGTCTACACGGATGTCGTGGAACCACGAGTTATCGGTGACAGCCTCGTACCACTGCTGCCCATCGTCCCACTGAGCGGTAGCCATGGCGACATCGTGTCGAAGATCTTTGAAAAAACTCAATACGTACCCGTGCTCTTCAAAGAGTTTGGTACGATCGAGATCGATATAAGAGATGACATCGGAAGACGCGTGCCATTCGAGGTTAAGGTGACGGTGACACTTCATTTCCGACGGCGACGGACGGCACTGTTCTAGAGATGAATTACAACGACTACTACACGCGTCAAACGGGCGGTGCGCTTCCCTATTTCGCGGGTGCTCGATACCAACGAGGACACGGCCTAGGAAGTCGATTCGGAGTTCTACTGCGTAGCGTCATGCCGCTCGTCAAGAGAGGTGCCTTGGCGTTGGGAAAGAGAGCGCTATCGACCGGCACGCGCATAGCCGATGACGTCTTGTCGGGACAGAACATCAGAACGGCCGCCAAACGTTGCGTCACCGCTGCCGGTAGAGACATGATGAGCGACCTCTTGACCACTGGTGTGCAACTGCGTAAGCGTATAAGACACGCATCCGCTACGAAATGAGTCAGTACAGCCGGGAGACGGAAGAGGAAGAAGACGACACGATGGCGTTCGTGCATAAACTATCGTGTGATGGACTCAAGGGCGAGCTCGATCTCTTCGTTGTGCCTCCGACTCAGACCAGCATCATCGATAGTCACACTGTACAACATCAGCCCATGTCCTCGCTCGACTCAGGTGGACCGATCGAGTTCGTCATACCCGGTTCGGGAGACGATTACCTGGATCTCGCCAGCACGATGCTACACATTCAAGCGAAGGTGACGCGTCGAAGGTGACGCGTGCCGACGGAGCCGACCTCGACGCCGCCGATCCCGTCGGTCCCGTGAATAACTGGCTCCATTCTCTGTTCAGTCTACCTGAACGGAACGCTCGTGACTCCCTCGACCAACACGTACCCGTACCGCGCCTACATAGAGACGCTGCTCAGTTATGGAGACGATGCCAAGGAGACGCAACTGACGAGTCAGATGTGGCACAAGGACACGGGCAATCGTATGGAAGCCGTCGAAATAGCCGCCGGCGATGCAGCCAACGCGGGGTTCGTCAATAGACGCAACATGATCGCGCAGAGTCGCGTGGTCGACATGATGGGTTGTCTCCACGTGGACCTGTTCCTCCAGGATAAATTCCTCATCAACGGCGTAGAGGTCAAGATACGTCTGGTGCGCAGCAAGGATACGTTCGCGCTGATGGCTTGCGGCGCCAACCCCGACTACAAGATAAAGATAGTCAACGCCACACTGTTCGTCAAGAAGGCTACCCTGCATCTGGGCGTGCAAATGGCTCACATCAAAACCCTAAAAAAAACACTGCCAATTATCCGATGCGACCCGTCGACTGTAAGGTCTACTCCATTCCCCCGGGTACCCGCTCGCACACGCACGAGAATCTCTTTCTTGGCACTCTTCCGAAACGTCTCGCGCTATGCTGCATCGACAACGACGCCTACAACGGAACCTACGCCAAAAATCCCTTTCACGCCAAACACAATCACATCAACTTCCTCAAACTTTCCCGCCCAATTTCGACGATGACCTCTTTGTCAGGTGCTACCACAACCTGTTCACCTCGACGGGTAAGGTGTGGCAGGACGAAGACAACAGCTTGTCTCGCGCCGACTTCCGACACGGCTTCACCTTCTTCGGCTTGGACCTCAACCCCCGATGCGTGCGACGACTGCTGCTTCCATCTGGTATAAAAGGGCAACCTGCGCATCGAGATTCATTTCCGCGACGCGCTGACGACCACTGTGAACGTCGTCGCCTACGCCAAGTTCGAGACCGTGCTCGAGATCGACAAGAGTCGCAACGTCATCTACGACTACTTATGGAAACTCTGCAGTTCGTCCGCCTACTCGCCCTGGATCCGCACGCCGGTGGCATCATTCGTGGGATCGTACCCAAAGACGTACTCCTCGCTCTAAAGATAGACGCTTACCCGGTCGCCTTCGTGTGCAACATGCACGATTCGGGTAAACCGGGCGAACATTGGATAGTGCTCTACGTAGACGGCAAAGGTCACGGTGATTACTTCTGCTTTTACGGCTTGGCGCCACGGCACGTCGAGTTCCGTCGATTCCTGGATAAACATTGTGTAACATGGACTCATTATTTAAAGAGACTTCAGAGTCCCGTGTCTAACGTTTGCGGACAATACTGTGTTGCTTATCTCATGTTTCGCTGTTGTGGACTTCCCATGAAGGAATTCGTGAACGGTTTCGGCACTGATCTGGTAGCAAACGATTGCCGTATATTTGATTGGCTTAAACAACTGCAATAAGATGTGTGTGTTTCGTGCATGTATCGTGTTTCATTAACGGGCGGGTATCATCATCATAATTACCGTACGAGCCTATGGCGCGGTGGTCACACACCCGTAAGCTCACGACCTCTGCCGCGGTGTTCAGTCACCCGTAAGTCATACCAACCTACGAGCCACTGGCGTGGTCATAATGATCCGTAAGCTCACGACCATTAACGTGGTGTTCGCTCACCCGCAAATCATGTCACATCGTCCACATGTCTTCGGTTAATAAAACACGGTTTCATGTATGATATCACACGTATACATTATGCTTGTATCTTTCGTCAATAAAATTCGTGTGCACTCGTATACTCTTGTGTTTCGTTAGTTCTTCATTACACGTGCATTCATACACACACATATCTCTAAGTGAACACCTCTTTACCCCCGCAGGAGGCACTACCTCCATAACATTCCGCCAGGTGGCACTACTTCCACTATGAGGTCGTGACAGGCTAATTCCACCTCAGCAGCAGTCACTACCGCCTTCATTTTCCGCCAGGTGGCTCCACTACTTACACTTCTTTCCGCCAGAGGTCGGTCACGTGGAGACATGCGCCATCTTATAATTTCACCATGGGATACTTAACCAAAAAGACTAAAATACTACTATCTGCTCTCTACGGCAAAGGAACCGGTAACGGAACTGGAAATTCTAGGAATGGAATCAAATGGATGATATTGAAATATTAAATTTGGAAGTTGAATCTTTGTCCATCTGAGTAAATCTGATCGATCTGAAGGACATAACACTATTTGGCGGCCATTTTGGATTTATACAAATGAGCTACTTACCAAGTCACATTTTAATATATTCCAAATGCATCTTTGGGCCCAAAACCCTTTATTAGAATTAAACATTACTAAAATATTCCATCTGACAGCAAATATATGGCAACATTTTGATTGATGGCAACCATATTGAATTTATGCTAATTTTACATATTTGCCATTTAGGGATTTCTTACGACTTTTAGTATGGTGTTCTGGGGACCTCGTAGAACACCACTGTGCCTAAAGAAATTCTGTTACAATTTGTTTCAAGTGAAACCTTAGTTTGCCTGGACTACTGGCCCACATTGCAAAAGAGGTCGGCTAGAGATGTTTTATAAATCCCACCATGGCCTCATCTCCATAAATTCCAACTACCTGCCAGAACCAACGGACAACAGGCTGAACTCCAGGAAGAACAACACCTGCAGCTACGACATCCCCTACTGCAGGACACAGTACCGGCAGATGTCGTTCTTCCAGAGGACAATCCCGGAAGGTAACAGTCTACCCCAGGAGATAGTGACGGCCGAGTCCCAAGACTGCTTCAAGACTGCCGCCTACATATAGATACTAGATCCCCTTCCCATCCCTACCCCCTTTCTTCTGCCTACCACCCTACCTGCCCTACCTCTACTATACCACATCCTCTACCCTCTTTGTTTTGCCTACCGCCCTACCTGCCCTACCTCTACTATGCCACATCCTCTACCCTCTTTGTTTTGCCTACCAACCTACCTGCCCTACCTCTACTATACCACATCCTCTACCCTCTTTGTTTTGCCTACCACCCTACCTGCCCTACCTCTACTACACCACATCCTCTACCCCCTTTCTTCTGCCTACCACCCTACCTGCCCTACTTCTATTATACTACATCCTCTACCCCCTTTCTTGTGCCTACCACCCTACCTGCCCTACCTCTAGTATACCACATCCTCTTTCTACTGCCTACCACCCTACCTCTATTATACCACATCCTCTACCCTCTTTCCTCTGCCTAGCACCCTACCTGCCTTACTTCTACTATCACATCCTCTACCCCTTTCTTCTGTTTACCACCCTAACTGCCTTACCTCTATTATACCACATCCTCTACCCACTTTCCTCTGCCTACCGCCCTACCTGCCTTATCTCTACTGTCACATCCTCTACCCCTTTCTTCTGCCTACCACCCTACTTGCCCTACCTCTACTACTTGAAGTGCTTGCGGAAAGGCTCAGTTGACAGTAGGTAGAAATTCGCTTGCTGTCAATAGTGTGTGGAGGGGCTGTCGCTGAAGAAGTGGATATTGGTAATCTTCGGATGTCTCGCCTTAACCATGTCGAGGACAGGGTCAAGATGTGCCCATATGGCAGCCGGGTCATGACGGGTCGAGTCGGAGATCGAGCAAAATGTTGTGGTTGTGCCCGCAGTCGTGTATAGAACGCTCGTGTACAAACATGCATGATTGTGGGAGTCCCCGAAGTGGACTGACTGAATCTCGCTAGCATACCGACACGTGTAATCTTCACTGAAGTCAACGTGAATAAGACACTCGCTTTCTGTGAGTCCTTCTCGAATCGACCTGTATATTTGAAACTGGCACCTGATGTTGAATAAGTGTCGGTTGAACTTGTCGAGGCTTGCTTGGAAACGTGCGACAAGTTGCTGCTCCCTGGTCTGCACCTCTTTCTTTATGGTGATTTCTTTACGATGATTTCGTTCGATGATTTCGCGTTGCCAACTGTAAATTGTTACGTCATTGAACCTGGCAGGTTTCGTCAATTGAAAAGCAACCGTTTTACTTTCTTTGCATGCGCCGTATGCACAGTCCTATGATGTTGTGTTGCAAACTTGGCGATCTGGAATCTTCTCAAGATCTTTCGTTGACAGCAGACCTTTCTCGTACAGTTTGTCTGCCATGAATTGTAGATTTTCATGCGTCATGCATTTTTCTCTGTCTCGTTCTGTTGGTGGGACTACCCAGAATGGACTCATTCTACAGAAGAAAGAGTGCGATACTTTGACTTGTGATTCTGCAACTATTGTGTGACTCTCTTAAAAATGTCCATCTGAAGTTTGTCGCTGAATTCCTGACGACCCACGCTCATCCCGTGCGCGAGTCAGGCACCTGTATTTTTTAATGATTTTCACGGACATCACTCTGGCTAATGACCTTTTTTCTTTTTGCGATTTTGAATTACGGTACTTTGCCCGCAGATCTTGGAGAAGCGCAAAATGAAATGTCAAAACACGCTTCACGTTTTCCGATTTCGACGGCCAGTGGCGCAGAAGTCGTTTCGTCCTTCGTTTCGTTTTCGATATCGTCTTTGCTTTTCGGCATTGGACGAAGGAGCAATCGACTGCGAAACAAAATAAAATAATAGTTAATAACCTACCAAATTTTACAGAATAATCTGCTATTGTTCCGCTATTAAGGAATCTACCAGTCCAGTAGATGTTGTTTAAATATATTATAACTATATTTTTATATAACCTGTGTCGATTTTTGTAGGTAGTCTGGCTATCTGTAGGATTTTGTGTGCATTATATATATAATATAAGTCTTTTTACTATATTTTAAGGATACTCCATTTTCCAGTAGTTCCTAAATCGACTAGTCTTGAATCTTAATTGTAATATGTGTTTTTGTAATATGAACAGTTGTTTCATAATCTATACTTTACGTTATTTTGTAAGAAGAATTAATTATATATACATCATATGTTTCATAATGTATTTGTCTGCCTTTATTTTACATAGGTCTAGTGGATGATTTTCATGTTAGGTGGTCAGTGGTGTTACTTTATAACAGGTAACACCACTGACGGTAACACCACTAACAGATGCACCCAAAATTATAGATTCTCCCTTATAAATGGCTGTGCCAGCTCACTTTTCAAGGCGACACAAATTACAATTGTGCATACCACATAACCTACACTAATTTTTTCACTAACGATTTGCTTACTAGCTAGGAGCTATAGTCATAACACCACTGACTGAGAGTACACATACTCATTGAAATTGAACCAAGTCATGACAAATTGTAGAAAAATTTGCATAGTTGTACTTACACAACTTCATTTTTTGGCGCTCTTTGACATGAAGTGACCTCTGGTGCAAAGAAGCAGAATTGTATGGGGATCACACACTATCACATCTGGCTGACTATGCAAAGTAACACCACTGACACGGATTTTTTAACAGTCATTTTGCGAGCAATACAATGGAAAATAATGCACTGTGATAAAAATCAGCAGTTGTACTCAAATGAACAGCACTACAGCGATGCAGCACAATATATGTGACCGGTAAAACGGATGACAATAATTGTGTCACGAGTTACCCCAGCTGATGCCCAGCAGGGAGGGTATATTTGGACTGATTGCCTAGCAGCAACCTCTGGACTCTAATTAGCATATAGAGTAGTTGGCGCTGCCGCGCTGTTAGTGTAGTGAATCAGTCTAGCCTAGGATTTAGACCAGTGCAGCTGTGTGTCCAGATAGTAACGTATTAAACAAATTATTCTCGACGTGTTGTTTGTATGTTATATAATACATAGATACGAGCAATACCGTTACACGGTGTCAGGAAGTGACCTACCGTTACTCGTTACGTGTTAATTGGATTACGTTATCTAGATGATCACTGAATTACCGGATCAGCGGGATTGCGACAACAGTGCCTGATAAGATCAACTAGATTCCGTTAAGTGTGAGGGACACTGTGATGGCTACGCCTCCGTCCAGTGAGCTGGCTACGCCACCGTCGCCAACATCGCCTCCACTTAATCGTATTGTGACAACGTACAACAGCAGTATTCCACCACCGCCGCCGTTGAAAATCGACGCACTAACTGCTGCGAATTCTTGGCGTCTATGGAAAAGCGCATGGATAGAATATGAAGTCGCCACAGATCTGGATGAAAAGACACAACGGAAACGCGTGAGTACGTTGTTGTCAGTGATCGGCCAGGATGCGAAAGACATCTGGCAGAATCACCCTTGGACTGATCCTGCGCATCGCTGCGAAGTAGAACCAGTTCTACAAATGTACGAGAACTACTGTATGCCAAGGGTGAACATACCGTATGAGAGACATGTTTCATTCTCGTAAACAGCGGGCTGGGGAAGATGTCATGACGTGGTATAATGAGCTGCAGCGAATCGGAACAAACTGTGCGTTCGATGAGATCACGACGGATGAAATTTACCATAACCATCTTGTTTCGAGTGTTATGGACGAGAGAGTCCGAAATCAACTACTCAAAAAACGCGACGTAACGCTAGAGAAAGCCTTAGACATCATCAGAATTTCGGAATTGAAAGCTGAACGAGCTAAGGCATGGAAATCCGTCGGTGACGTAGATGTGAACGAAGAAAAACACAAGAACGAGGCAGTTCGCAAAGCGTGGCAGCGAAGCAGATCGCGTAAGACCTCGAAAAAAAATTTACGCGAAAACAAGCACAGTTGTGAACTGTTCGTTTTGTGGAAAGACTCATGAAACAGGCAAATGTCCAGCCTGGAGACAGAAATGCAGAGTCTGCCAGGGCCTGAACCACTTCGCCGTAAAGTGTCGCAAACTGAAAGTCAGAAGAGACGTCAAAACAATCGGGACAGAACAATATGGCATGAGTAGTATGATTCAGCTACTCGACACTCAGTTAACCGTGTAAGTAGTATAGAGGCGTTGTACGGCCTCAAAATCCTACTTATAAAAAATAATTTAATGACCACTAATCGTTTTCGGGCACATACTTATAAAAAAAGATCAAAGCCTTTTTTTGACACTAATTAGTTTCGGGAACCTACTTATAAAAAACGTGATTGATGACCGTTGTAATTTGATACTAATTGGATGATTGATTACCCCTACACTAGAGATGCCACCTAGCGGTGAGTGCAGATAGTCTTTTAGTTCGCCCCCTAGCGATCAACGTCGTACCTAGAGCGTAGGACGCCGGCGAGTGTCGACGCGACGAATCAGGAGGCCGTATGGCAACGACTGTACGGGGGTGGCGACGATCAACGACGACGACGACGAAAACCGAAACTACGAGTGGGAGATCGCGTACGTATCAGCAAGACGAGGGGTCAATTCAAAAAAGGATACATGGCTAACTGGAGCGAGGAGCTGTTCACCGTCGTAGAGGTGCATCCGTCCGAACCGCCCGTTTATCGCCTGAAGGACGACGCCGAGACGCCGATAGAGGGCGCCTTCTACGAACTGGAACTACAACGCGTAGTCGTTCCGAAAGACAAACTATATCGCGTGGAGGCGGTTCTACAGCGTCGTCGGCGTCGCGGCGGCGGTGGTTCGGAGGCGCTCGTAAAATGGAGCGGATATCCGGCCTCATTCAACAGCTGGATCGACGCCGAGTCGCTCGTGGACCTATAGTAGCGGCGATGAATCGTTGGATGCGTCACACTGGCTGCTGGCGACTGCACGAGGCGGGAATATGCAACGGATCTTCGTTCTTACCGTATAAAGGTCCCTGCTGTATCGACAGTACGCAGTGGCGCGACGATGTGCGACGACGACGAAACTACCTCGAGTGACGATCGTCGAACGAACGCCGACGCCGAGCACTCCGGCGACGAGCACGCGGACTCCATCGACGCTACAACCACCGCCGAACCCGTTCCATGGCGAATCTGCGGCAACGAATGCCCTAAGGCCGAAATCGTATTCCTCTGTCAGGTCGTCGTCCTGTACTTCGTCATCGCCGTTAGTATATACAATCTGACGAAAGGTCAAGGTGACTACAACCTGTGGACGGCGCTGTTGAGCAGCTGTCTCGGTTACCTGCTCCCGAGTCCGTCTATGAGTGGCGGCGGCGGTCGACAACAACACGATGGCGGTCTCGTCTGACTTTTACCTGACGCTGCCGAGCAACACGTCTATGAAACGTCACCCCGAAAATACGTTGACGCACTTAGTCACGTCGTTGCAGCGACGTTTCGACCTGTCGGGGGAGTGGGAATGCGGAGCGGTGTCTGTACAGTATCCGCACACGTGGTACAACGTGAGAAAGAAGGACGCCTACTTCTTCCTGACTTGCGCGACGGGTGAACCGGGTGTTTACACTCACGTAGAACACGTCTCGACCGTGCTGATATATCGTCAGACGACGATTCCTCACGGTTTCTACAACAACGTTTATACGTTGTTGAACAGGATCAACGAGGCGCTAGATAAATTATGCACCAGGAAGGTCAAGGCCGTGCAAGAATACTGCGCCGTCTCTAACCGATATACGCTACGTATGTCGCCGGGTGTCGAATTTATCCTACCTCATACGAGTCGTCTGAAGTACGTGTTAGGTTTCCATAGCAACACGATCCTGAGTCCGTCCATGTACGGTCCCGCGCCGGCGCCGGCGACGGTCGTCATCAACACCGCGCCCGTCTCGTACACGTACGAGTACGAAGTTCGCGATACGGTGAATATGTCGGCGGGCAACGAGAGTCTGTACGTGTACACGGATCTCGTGGAACCGCGCGTCGTCGGTGACGTGTACGCGCCGCTCCTTCGAAACATCGCCGTCCGCGGTGAGAACGGTGACGTTATTTCGGAAACGTTCGACCGCGTGCAATACGTGAAGCTGCTGCGGAATCAATTCGACGAGGTCGAAGTCGATATAAGAGACGATCACGGCCAACCGATACCATTCGAGCAGGGAAAGGTGGTGACGACGCTTCAAATCAGACACTGTAAATCGAAATTGTTTTAATATAACATGTCGCCGTCGTCGAAGAACCCGTACGTGGACTACTACGTTCGTCAGGTCGGCGGTCAGCTGCCGGTCTTCGTCGGTGCTCGGGGTCAACGAGGTCACGGTCTGTGTAATCTCTTCGGGAGTCTGTTTCGAAGCGCCATGCCTCAAGAGAGGCGCGTTGGCGTTGGGAAAACGCGCGCTCAACACCGGCATGCACGTGGCAGCAGCGCCGCCCCCGCGGCGGCGGCGTCGGCATAAAGAGAGCGCGCCAAGCGGCGACGGCCGTCAGTAGGCGGAATAGACCGCGTCGAACGGATCACGACATATTCGAATAGTAACGATGGCGTTCGTGAACGGCGCAACGTGCGAGGGCGTGAAGGCCGAACTGGACCTGTTCAGCGGGCCGGTGACGCAGACGAGCGTCGAGAGCAGTCAGTGGACCGTCTACCAGCCGCTGACGACTCTCGACGCCGGCGGCCCTATCGAGTTCCTCATCCCGGGTTCGGGCGAAGACTATACGGACCTGGCGAGCCTTCAAGTGTACGTGCGCTTCAAAGTGACGCAGGGGGGACGGTACCGATCTCGGTGGCCGGCGCCAACGTGGCGTCGGTCAACAATTTCCTGCATTCGATGTTCAGTCAACTCGACGTGTCGCTGAACAACACCCTCGTGACGCCGTCGACCAATACGTACGCGTACCGCGCCTACCTCGAGACGCTGCTGAGTTACGGTAGCGACGCGAAACGTTCGCATCTCACGGCTTCGTTGTGGTACAAAGACACCGCCGGACGGATGGACACGCTCGGGAACAACAACGCCGGGTTCGAGGCACGGCGCGTCATGACGGCCGATAGCGGCGAGGTGGAGATGATGGGACGCGTGCACGTCGACGCGTGCACGTTGACACGAAAGTACGAATGGTACGCTCGAAGGACGCCTTCGCGGTCATGGGCGCGCAAGCCGTACCGGGGTGGCGCGTCGTGCTGCAGGCGATTCGACTGCACGTGCGAAAAGTGAAGTTGAACACGGCCGTCCAGATGGGACATATCAAAGCGTGGACGTTGGGAACGGTTAAGTTTCCGATGCGCCGCGTCGACTGCAAATCGTTCTCGATAACGGCGGGTACGCTATCGCACACGCACGAGATCCTGTAAATGGGTGCGATTCCGAAACGCCTCTTCCTGATGATGATCGATAACGTCGCCTACAAAGGAGACAACACTAGAAATCCGTTCGACGCGCGTCACAACGACATAAACTTCCTCACGCTCGTCGTCGACGGACGTCAGGTGCCGAGCAAGCCGCTGCAGCCGGACTTCCCGCACAACCGGTACGTGCGGAGCTACATGAATCTCTTCGAGGCGAGCGGAAAGGCGTACGAGGACGAGGGGAACGACGTATCGCGCGCGGACTTCGGCGCCGGCTATACCATCTTCGGTTTCGACCTGACCCCCGACTGTTGCGACGGGGACCATTTCAACGTCGTGCGTCAGGGGACCGTGGGCGTCGAAATGCACTTCGGGACGCCGCTACCGCTTCCGGTGAACGTCGTCGTGTACGCGGAATTCGAGACGGTGGTGGAGATCGACCGGAACCGGAACGTCATGTACGACTGGTAACTATGGATACGTTTCAACTGATGCGTCGTCTGAAACACGATACGTACGCTAAACGTATCGTCGTCCGCGTCGTGCCTAAAGACGCGCTACTTACCGCCGCCGCCGCCACCACCATCGTTTACCCGACGGCCTTCGTGTGCAACACCGACGACGCCGGCGAACCGGGACAGCACTGGGTGGCCGTCTACGTGGACGCCGACCGACGAGGCGAGTACTTCGATTTGTACGGTCTGCCGCCGCTGCACGCCGACTTCCGCGCGTTCCTGCAGCGACACTGCGGCGACGCGTGGACGTACAACGACAAGCGGCTGCAGAGCGTCATATCTTACGTGTGCGGACAATATTGCGTCGCCTACCTACTCCTCCGATGTCGCGGTATGCCGTTGACGACGTTCCAGAGCCTATTCGGCACCAATCGGGTGACCAATGACTGTCTCGTATACGATTTATTAAAACCGCATTAATTTCGCTTTTACGTTTATAGTAGAAATAAAAAACAAACAAATGTACACAATTGTATTGTTGTTTATTATTACCCTACCTACATACATACATACAGAAACTACCCCTAGGGGGGTGGTGGGGGTTAGGTTAGTCGACGAGTTACACGAGTTAGACAACGAGTTAGACGAGTTTACGAGTTAGACGAGTATCGGCGCCGTGGTGACGCCGTCGTCGAGCACGCGGCGTTTAGCGTAGAAGTAGCTCAACGCCGCGCGCTCTTGAACGTACGTCAACACGGTCGAGTCTTTCACTTGGAAACCGCGGAACCAGCCGACGCCGTTGCGACGGTCGCGCAGTACGGCGAGGAAGGTGTGCTCGTCGATGTCGTTCTGTCGCTTGCTCAGTCCCTTCGTGCTGTACTTCGGACCGTTGTCGCCGCCGAAGCAGTAGTAGGTCTTGCTGAACAGCGCCACGATTCCGTCGCCGCGCCACTCTTCTTTGAAGAGACCCGGCGTTCGACGATCGAACAGGCGTCGGCGCGCGCAGCAGGCCGGCACGTCCTCCTCCCACGCTAGTCCGGCGACGCGCCGTCGTACGTAGGCGTCCACGTGCGCGTCGCAGCATTCGGCCGGAAACCAGAGCGATTGATTCCGGAAGTAGTGTTCGCGACGTTCTTCCGGTACGAGCGCGTCGACATCACGTCCGGCGAGGGCGATGTACGCCGAGTCCGTGTCCATAGCGCAGTACTGGAAGAGCGGACGGGGGATGTAGGCGTCGACGAAATCGAAATAGAATTCCAGCATTCTCAATTTTGCGTACTGCAATACGAAATAGCCGATATGTATCGGCAAGCCGTAGACGACTTTGCGCTTATTCAGCGCCACCTCGTACAGCGCGTCGTCGACGACGACGTCGAGTTGCCGGAAGCGCCGATTGTTGACGAGCATCGACGCGCCGACCGGCGTGGCGTACTTGATTTCCCGGTGCCGATCGACGCGCGTAATCGTTTTCCCGTAGGAACTGTTGCCGAGAAGTTTAAAGGTATCGGCGATGATCGATTTGTCGGGATCGATATCGCCCTCGCGTCGCGCCGTCGAGAACACGATCTCGGCGCCGAAGTAGCTACCGACGAGCGTCCGTTGAGGTCGGGTGAGAAGATCGTGCGACTCGACGAAGTCGCGCATGAACGGGCTGAGATCGTCGCGCACGATATCGACGTTCTTGAATACGGGCTGCATCTCGGCGAACTTGTCGCGCAGCGCTTCCGGCACGGCGATATCGCACTGCACGAGGCCGAACAGAGAGCCGTCGCGCACCGCCTCCAGTATCGTCGAGAGCGTAATGGTGCTCGGTGGAGATTGCCATCGTGACGCGTCGGGCGGCGTCGGCACCGCCGGCGGTCGCACGGCGTGCCACTGGCACTCCCACATTTCGACGACGTCGTCGACGAAACGGCGCAGGTAGGCGGTGACGGCGATCGTCGCGGCGTACCGCGTCGTCATCGGTTGACCGTTGACGGCTTTCGTCGTCACGTGCGCCTGGCACGTCGGGCAGCCGTGAAAATAGCAGCCGTGAAATTGATACGCCGTTCGCGTGGCGGCGCTCCAGCCGTCGACTCGGTGCTTTCCGATGCGTTTCTCGCGTCCGTTCAACTGGTGACGTATACGCGCGCCGGTTTGCGCCTCCACCCACGTCAACCACTCCACGGCCATACGACCGTAGCGGTGCACGCGTGCCGCTCGAAAGGCGTTCTCCGCGCGTCGGCGCGTGTACCAGCCCGTCGGCATCTCCTGCATTATCACCCATAGATAGAGGCCGTTTGCGTCG
The DNA here is from genome assembly GCA_020002185.1 of Paraescarpia echinospica. Taxonomy (NCBI): domain Eukaryota; kingdom Metazoa; phylum Annelida; class Polychaeta; order Sabellida; family Siboglinidae; genus Paraescarpia; species Paraescarpia echinospica. The sequence continues at coordinate 56,286,065 of CM034541.1, read as the reverse complement.
AAGCCTACTATCGATCGGCACGGCGCGTCGCCGCCTCGAATCGCCGTCACATCGGCCTCGTGGTGGCGCGCGAAGATGATCGACGGGCCGCCAACGATCTGCGCCTGCAGCAGACGGTGGAGATCTTTGTTCGGCTCGTTGAAAAGCGAGAAATGGATCGACGTCGGCAGGTCGTTGAACAGATACAACAACGTCAACCCCGGTACGTTGATGGCGTCCTTGAACATGTCGATACGTCGGCGCCGATAGAAGGCGAACTGGCGATCGACGGCCTCGAGAAACGGCGCCACGTCACGATTGATATACCATACAAGAAAATCGCGCATCGACGTCATGCCCTCGTCACGCCACGCCGTCGCGCAAATCTCGTACGCCTCCGCGGAGATTCCCTCGCGTTTCAGGTGGCTGTAGAAAGCTTCGCGCGACGGCAGGGCGGTTTCGTCCAGACGCGTCAACGCGTCGATATGTTCGTACGGAAAGTAGCCCTTCGTTGCCGAGCAACCGTACGCTTTCAGAAAGCGATCGTAGCTAACGCCGGGCGCAAGGTAATTCGTTATGTCCAGGAACTTCAACGTCGTCGTCGACAGGCACATGTAATTGTTCTGACGTTTAATGGTAAACGCCGACGACGTGTGCTGCGCGTCGCCGGTTATGACCAGGGGGGTCAAGTACTTTTTGACGACATTGAGATCGTACTTACCCGAATTGAATCCCAATACGGGCATTTGACGAAGGTGCGTCCACAGCCGGTCGGCGAGAGTGGCGTGCGGTGACGTGTCGGCGTCGTCGTTGTTGCATCGTCGCCGCCAGTCGGCGTCGAGCGCCTCGAAGGTCGCGTCGTAGAGGGGACGTAGAATCGCGCACGCCGCTGCGCTCACCGCTTCCAGGTCTTCGATGAGGCGACGCGCGAGTTCCGTCGAATCGCCGGTTGTGACGTAACACCGCGCCGCTTCGTGACCGTGCACGTTCGACGCGACGATCACGCTGAGCAGTTCGTGTCGCGCGATCCAGCGGCATTTGTCGGTATCCGTCGGCAGATCATTATCGCCGAAATAACACTCGAAATCGAACGTCGCGCGGTACTGGTAGTAGCGGAGGTCGTCGTCGCCGACGTCGATGCCTTCGTCGTCGAGCCGCTCGAATACAGACGGCGACGGTCGGTAGACGCCGCCGGGGAACACGTGACGAACGCCACCTTCGCACGTCGCTTCGTGACGTCGTAAATCGCACGCGTTCCGCCAGAGGGAGTTGCCACATTTCCCGCACTTGTACGTTTTCGTGTATGCGCGCGGATCGCTTATGTACGAGAAGTGCGACTCGTACAGGTTGACGTTCAGCGTCGTGGGGTGCGCTTCGCGCGATCGACGGACTAGTTCGGCGACGTCATTCGTCAGTCGATAGACGACGACGTTGATGGCAAAAACCGTCTCCACGCGATCCAGTTCGTTCAGGCGCACACCGTTCGAGGCCGACGTGCGCGCGGCGCTACAATACTGCGCGTGCAGTCGTTTAGCGACTTTCGTTAAACGGTTCGTACCGATGTGGCGGCCACTTTCGCCTCGTCTGTGATCTTGCAGGTGGAGTCCGATGCATCGGAAGAGACACAGATGGTCGTCGTAGGGCGTGCCTCGATGATCTTTCGTCAACGACACGATGGCCCTGTTGAGGCGTACGCAGGCGGGAAGCGTCACCACGCCAACGCAGCCGATAGAATGATTGATGATGACGTTCACGAAGTAGATGGCGTTCGTTACGAGCTCGACGATCCACCCCGAGTTGGGGCGCTGCGCGATGGCGTACTGTTGTACGTCGGTCGTGCGCACGGCGTCGAGGAATCGTTCGAACGAACGGCTATCGGTGACTAGGGCGGGTGTTTCGAGGAGGCGACCGCAACAGTTACATGAACAATGAAAATATCGGTACCAACCCGACACCTTGTGGCGTAATACGAAACCATAGCTTACGTTAATTTTAAACGCATTCTTTTGTTCGCGAAACATTTCCCTCAGACGCGGTTCGAGCACCCGCGTACTCGTACAGGAGGTCATACGAATGTTGTAACGCGATCGTACGACACCGCGCGCTACCGACGTCTCTATGCTACGCCGGTGCTCGTCCACGACACGCTGTAGATCGTCGGGTGACGGCGACGGCGCCCTAACGGCTGCCGCCTCCACCGCTGATTCATTACTACTACTACCAGGAGGTGGCGACGTCTGACGGCAACACTGCTCCTTCAGGTGTCGTAGCATAGCGTAACGCGTAGTGTACATCGCGCCACATTTTGGACACTCTCGGCGTTTTACGCATAGCGCTTCATTGCCGCATCTTTTCGAACTCTTTACGTGTCGTTCTAACGTCGACTGTTTCGCGAAATAGCTCCCACATTTCGGACATTGCCATCTAGTAGATGGTGGTGGTGGTGGCATTCTCTGTAATGATATTTTTTCGAGCACCGCTATTTATAACAGTGGTGGCGACGGTGGTGGTGGTGGTGGTGGTATGTACACCCTAGCGGGAGGAATGTGGTTTTAGGTAACTCGGAATGGTGGTTGCGAACTAGCGGATAGTTTTATAACTAAGGTACGGTGGAGAACGATAGTGGAAGGAATGTGTTTGCGGTGGTAACGAGACTAGCGGTAATTTTTCTAACTAATGTTTTAGCTAGTGTTGTGGGTAACTCGGAAACGGAAAGTACATTTTCAACGTTTTATTCGGTACTCTTACAACATTCAAACACAGCGTCGTTGAAGCCTTTGTTTCAATAGCAAGCAAATATTAGCAAAATGTTCTCTATTCTATTGTTCGTTCTTCATTCCAGTCCGCTCCGGCGTTGCACGTACGTGTGCACGGCCGACTCGAGTTGCACGCGATTCATATAATCGCGCCAATTTGTTCCCAAAAACCAGTTCGACACAAACTTCACCAAATACAACTCTCCCGCACGGCCCGTTTGCGGCTGCTGACCACCGGAAGAAGATGACACCGTAGTTTCGTGTAGAATAGTCACGAGTCGCGTGAAACAGGGGATGAGCGATCGACGCAGGAACGTTTCGATGACGCCGTTGAAATATCGCGTCACAATACAGCCCGGGTTGTCGAAACGTTGCATGTATACACGGTTTGGCCGTCCCGCACGATAGCCGGGCATGTGTACATATGGACAGCCTTCGTTCGGCTCACATACTCCGCAATGATCCCGCGCCTTCTCCAGAATCATTTCGCAGAGGCTTTCGGCGAGGAGGTCCATTGCCAGCCTTTCATAACGGCTGACCAACTGGCTCCTGCTCGGCACGACGATTTGACGTTGGCACGTCCCCAGCTCCTCCGATATTCTCCAGCACGGAGCGCACGTCGGTCCCATCGTCCCCAGGCTTTCGTTATACGTCGGTGGAGCGGGACGCGTTCGGCTCGATCCGCCCAGCGCCTCCTCGATGATCGCGTCCAATACGTGGGCGTCACGCACTCCACCCTACAGCACAAAGCAGTTCTACTCTTTACGAATCACCGTCAGGAACGCGTGTAGGAAGTCGCTCATACACTCACGCCTGGTGTGTTGCATCAGCGCCCCCTACAAACACATTATTATTATTATTATTAGTCCGCCTCCTCTTTCTTGATCTCTTCCTCCCTCTTTATCGACCCCTTCACTCCGCGTTCCAACAACGTTCTTACGAACGTGGCAACCTCGTCGTACTGAGCGCGGATCCTTTCGTTGTTTGCAAGCATGTTTTCCAGTAAGCGGCGCACTTCCTAAAGCATATAAGCACAACTGTTAGTTACGTCATACTACTACAAAATAAGCTTGCTTCGTAAGCTAGCCAAAACGCTCTTATGTATTGTTCGGCCGTCTCGGCTAATAGTTGAAAGGCCTCCTCGCTTATTTCACGACCACGACGCTCTCTCATTCGTTGTCGCTCGTTCGCGTGTGTCAATAAATCTACCAGTATCGGCCATTCTTCCTCCTACAAACAACACAAGACAACACATTTGTCATCCTTGTCGTCGACGACAACGACGTCGTATCTCTTTAGTGTGCGGACTGTATACGAGGGCTCCCCGTTCCAACTCGTCTTACGCACACTAATCTCCACTTTAGTGCCGACTAACTCGAGCACAGTATCGCGGAGATCCTCCTCGTTCAACTCCGTCAAGTACTCGGCCGTGTACTCGACGAGATTAGACATTTGGCTGTCAAACAACGTAAGCCAAAGCTCGTCTTCCTCCCCCTCGCCGTCCTTCACCATCACACGCAACGCGAAGAAATATTTCGGTACCGACACTTCACCGTGCGTTCGGCATATTAGTTCCCCGCCTTTGCTTGTCTGCAATTTCCGGCGACAACGGGAACATCCCAAATAGGTGCCGACCTCTTTGTACGACACAGCGTCGATCATAACGGGCGACAGAAGTTTATACACACCGTTGACAGCGCACTTCAGATGCCTCAGCCTCACCACTGTGGCGCGCGTCGACGCCGACGATTCGCATTCACGCTCCATAGAACTGCTCCGCGTCAGGAGTGGGGGCCGCTCAGCCGTCTCGACGCTCTCCAAGGACGCCTCTTCAGCGCTTCGCTTTCGCCCGACAGTCAACGGGGCCGCAATGAGCACGACGGACCGCTTAACGGGTGGTGACGCCCCCGTTGACACGGCTGCAATCAGCGGCGAAGGTTGCTGTTGACCGCTGGCCGCCTTCAGTGACTGCTTGCGCGGTGCCTTCGTCTTTTTTGGTTGACTTTCATCCGCCATGTTGTCTATCGCGGAAGAACGTCTGCTGCTTGCTGCTCTGCTGCTGTAGAAAGAATACACGTTAGAACTTCGGCGACATGCAATATAGCATTTTCTCAATCGTTTTATACTTTTCCAAATAACGCGCATGCGCACTTCACACTAATACGTCATCTTACTCAATTATCAGCGTGCGTGCCTCGTACATTTCAGACATTTTGTTTTCGGAAAAAAGTTTCCGGTCACGTCAGTACATTCACCGTTAAATCTCTCTTTACATCAAATTTATCTAATATCAATGCACCTCACGTTTCCTGACTCCACAGCGAACCTATACAACGTTTAGTTTCATGCTTTTAACGTTTCGTTTATTGTTTTTGAAATGTCATTATCTACAACATAACGCGCATGCGCACTTCACACTAATACCATTATCTTATTCAATTATCAGCGTGCATACTTCATTCATCCCAGGCATTTTGTTTTCGGAAAAAAGTTTCCGGTCACGTCAGTACATTCACCGTTAAATCTCTCTTTACATCAAATTTATCTAATATCGTTGCATCTCCCGTTTCCTGACTCCACACCGAACCTATACAACGTTTAATTTCATGCTTTTAACGTTTCGTTTATTGTTTGTAAAATCCTTTGTTCTCCGTTCACATTTCAATCGCGATAAGTCACGCGCAACAGATGTCACATTTACGTGCATGTGCACTTAACGCTGCACTTTTCTGCCTAGTCTACCGAGGAATTTGTTTTAGGAAAAAAAGTTAGCGTTCACGTCAGAGTTCACCTTGGGTCGTCGCTCCGCTGCCACCGCGCGCCCCGTCATAGCGACTAATAAACGTACGCCCCGTCGTCCCTCTCTTCTTATAGGCCGCCGACGCCACCACCACCACCACCACCGCCACCACCCTTCCGTACGTACACGTACTGAAGGCGATCGTCCGGAAATATGCATGTACGCAGGCGCATGTCCTCTTCCGTTTCATGTTTCAGATCCACGAATAGATAGCCGTACGCCGACGACGTCGCGTCTTTGAAAGCCTCTATCATGTAGTTGACCTTTCCCGGATACATCTGTTTCGCTAGGTGACCTACTTGACCGGCATCTCGAGGGCTCTTGAATAGCACTATGTATTGAGCGTTCAGGCTGATTGTACGGTTTTCTTTCCCTTTCGGAAACATGTTCTGTCGCAATTGTACGACCGACGTATTACAATGATGACTTTTTTTAGTAAATAGTACCGTCACCCGGCTATCGGTCTCCTCCATGAGGTCGTCGAGTACTAGAAGCGTTCTCGCTTTACCGTCTAAACGTTTCGGATCCGGCAGGCCGTCTACGAACTCTATTTTCGAAGACATAGACGCGTAGCCGCTCTGCCACTGTCCGTAACACCACAGGATTTTCTCCGGCGACGGATCGATCATAGTGTCGTGACGTATCAAACGCTCGACGAACGTCGTCTTACCGCATCCCGTAGGACCGGCTACTATACACGTAAAAGGATGCTTCAACGACGGTCCTTTCATTTTTCACGACTGAACGACGAACACTTTTTTACGCGTCTTTATAACCATCGCGCAACTTCATCAACAGTTTACCGAGCATGTTCTTCCCCACATCGCCCGCAATTCCGCTACCCCAGAAACCCTCCCTACTCGCTACCCATTCCACCAATTCGGCGTCCACGGTCGCCAACAGTGCAGCCTTCAAATCGCTCGATCCGTCAAACTTCCTCCTCAACAACATCTTCATACATCTCACCCTAACGTCGGTCCATTTGGTTTCCATTCTCTTTTTTCGAATCTCGTAACCGCGTCGTTTCGCTGCATAAGAGCTTCGCGAACTTTTGATTTCTTCGGCACATTCCACGTCGTCGTAGAATATCGCTTTCCTATACTGATAGGCGTGCTCGACGGATCGAAAGCCCCGACCGAACGCCGACACTCGACACATATACATGTTCGACAAGAACGACCGCGATCCACCAAACCTTATAGGTGACGACATCATACCGACTACCGATCACCCGCTACCGCCACCGCTTATATACTCTCACCCCTAGACTAAAAAGTTGCGACTAGGGTTCAAATCTCTCGACCCCTAGGCGAACGCTCTCCTAAGACCGTCGCCAACGATTATGCAGTGGTCTTACCCCGGTTATATACTCACCGCCGCTAGGTGGCAGACTAAAAAGTTGCGACTAGAGTTCAAACCCGGAATCTTTCGATCCCTAGGCGAACGCTCTCCTAAGAGAGCTATACCGTCGCCAACGATTATGCAGTGGTTTTACCCCGGTTATATTATACCATCTCTGTACTCACCGCTAGGTGGCATCTCACATCTAAAAAGGGTCGACGAACGGATTCGGACCGGGAATCTTTCGATCCCTAGTCGAATACTCTCCCAGGAGAGCTAATCCGTCGTCGACGTTTATACAATGGTTTTATCGTGGTTATATATTAGCGCGATAAACGCATTATTGCTTACGTCAGCACGCTCTAGGTACGACGTTGATCGCTAGGGGGCGAACTAAAAGACTCTCTGCACTCACCGCTAGGTGGCATCTCTAGTGTAGGGGTAATCAATCATCCAATTAGTATCAAATTACAACGGTCATCAATCACGTTTTTTATAAATAGGTTCCCGAAACTAATTAGAGTCAAAAAAGCCTTTGATCTTTTTTTTATAAGTATGTGCCCGAAAACGATTAGTGGTCATTAATTTTTTTTTTATAAGTAGGATTTTGAGGCCGTACAACGCCTCTATACTACTCGTGTAGACGGACGGCAGACGGACGCTGGATACAGAACGCTTGGTATCGGGTCGCACAAGGTGCAGTTTGAGTGCGATACCGGATCCCAATGTAACATCCTGCCGCTGTGTGACTATAAGTTAGCTGCAGGAGATACTATTTTGCAGAATCAGACACGAGTCACAAACACACTGACTGTGTATGGAGGGACGAAAGTTAAAGTGATGGGGATCACAACACTTCAAGTCCACAGCCCGTGCAACGTTTGATGTCACGCCGGACTAAGACACAGTTGCCGACGCGAAACAGTCTACTTGCACCAAAAATCCAAGGAAGAAATGTCAGCGATGCTATCGAACAACGAAAACGAAAGTACCAACGACATTACGACACCCACTCAAAGCCGCTGAAAGAGCTAAATGTTGGACAGGCAGTCCGGATGAAACTGCCTGGACGCAACACTTGGAGTTTGGGTGAATGTAAACGAGCACTAGGACAGCGATCCTTCACCGGGGATGTCGAAGGACACACAAGTCATATCGGCGCAACAGACGACAGTTGAGGACAACCAAGCTTGCTCATGACGTAACGCCATACGTGGAAGATTCCGTGCCCCGTGCAACGATCTCCAAGCCGACCTGTCAACGACAACCGGCTGTTGCTGATATTTCGTTATCGCCGTGTCCTCGCCTGAACACGCCGCGGGGGACACCGGGCATTATGCCGAGGCAAAACGAGCCAAGTGCAAGACGCATGACACTTCGAGATCGTGTTGACATTAAGCCACCACGACGGCTCATTAATGAAATGCGAATCCCAAAACTGTTGTTTAGTATATCCATATTTCGTTGTAAACATATAATTGTCTAGCCCACATTATTGATAATAGGCGTACTTTATGAGATGTGAACTTCGGTGGTTTATATTCGTACGTACTTCACTCAAATAAACTTTTCCAAGATCGCAAAGCCTTTTAGCTTTACCAAAATCAGACACGATCTCTTCGAATCCATGCATAGTCTCGCTTTACCGACTCTCGCCTGGCTATGTACGTGACTTCGCCGGAACGATAGTCTGGCTCTGAATGACCCTTTTGAATGTTATTCCATGAGAGCTGCCACCTAGTAAATTGTCATGTGATTAAAAGGCATTAAACTACGAAAACAGTTTAATGTCTTAGACTTAGTCATACCAGGCTTATAACTGTTTTATAAAAGAGGTAAACAGAAAGAAACTTACTTTTGTGGCATTCCAGAAATGAATGTTTAATTGATTGCATAGCATGCTAGCAACAAATAAAATATAATCTTTGGAACATAAACCACCAATTTACCATAATATTATGATATTATAATCATTTAAAGGCAATGATAAAAGAGTCTTCAAATGATACCACTCGATGCTTCCCAGAGAAGTTGAGATGGTATTCGACTGAACAGGTCTGCCAGGGTGTAAAGTGTATAGCGCTTTGAGCAGTCCTTAGGACTGGATACTGCGTTATACAAGAACTTACCTTTTACTCTTTTACTGACTCTGTTAGCATGGTAACAAGCCCTAGGGTTAGGGCAAGAAAAACATCACAACCAAGAACCAGTGGTCAAGTGGAAACCACACCTCAACACGATGAAACAATCATGATAACTGACTTTTATCAATCATGATTACTACATTTACAAGTAGTGTCTTGTTGGTTTATATATTCCCCTCTATATTCATGAGCTAAGGTTAAAACACATGAGAATTGAATGCACCATTTTAAAGCTAGTTTTAAAAAAATCTCTGGAGGAGCATGCCGCCGGACCCCCCTAGCAACGCTTCATGCCTGCGGCGCTCGCGTAGCCCACCCCTACCACCTTGCCTATCATTTACCCAGGGGAAACACTGCGATCATATCAATGTAAGCAAGTGGATTTAACAATAGCCCTGTAATAACATTAACAGCGTTTCCGGGAATCAGCAGCAGGAGGTATATTTTTGAGTTTCGGTAACGTCAGGGTTGGAAGTCAAGAAGATAAACTTGTAGCAAGACTCAACTCGACAATCTTTTCTCCACTCAACCCTGCCACCCGCCCAGGCTGAGCACTACACAGTCACTAGGCTTGTCGACGAGCATCCCGTTAAATAGAGGCAGTCTCTTCCTCTACACAGAATTAGTCAGTGTAGTAATTTGGGTAATTTGAAACAGGAAGTCTGCCGTATTGAATGAGGGGAAAATGGGGAAATGTTGAAGTTCAAAGCCTGGCTCCGCTAGTATAGGCCTATATTGCCAATAAAGCTTGTTTTGAAACTGGATCGTTTGTTTACCATTTGAAATTGCACTGGGCATATCTTCCAAATTGCAAACTACAGGCTTACTAAGCATGATTTGGCGGACAGTATACCTTCAACCTATTAATATAAACAAGTCGTTTTCATAAAAATCTTAAGACATTTTTGCAAAATACATCTGTATTGTAACATCCTACTTGTTAAGTTATTTGTTTTATGTTAAATGCAAACAAATTGCATGTTAGACAAGTTGATTTTCATATGAAAAAACACCACCCCGTGTAAGCATTGCTCTTAAGTGTCCAGACGGTTATAATCAATGTAAAACAGATGTTGACGTAACTACCTTGGGAAGTCACGCTCAATTCACATCAGTCAAGCAAGAGACCGCACCGACTCTAGCAGCAAGATTCGACAGGAGAGAACGCATAACTTGGAATATGTTGGATAATGACCCATTCTACTGGTATCCATGACAAACATGGCCACATGGGGGTATTGTTACCTATAGTGTACTCGTAGAGCTTGGATTTCTAAAGTCCCATTGGCTTCAGAGTCTGAGGTGACAGAAGGATTCTGCCTCGTATTGTAGAATAGAATGTGCATGCAGCACATTAGGGTGCTTGTAGGACAAATACTACATACTTCTGAAACAACACACCTTACATTTTTTTGTAACAATATCTTTACTCTGGGTGTTTAAATTTTTGTAGGATACTTTATATTATATATGTTATTTCGCTTCAAAACAGTTCCAGTTTGATGAAGACATTATGTATATATTTCAGTGGTGCAGTGGCGAGAGATTCGGACTCTCGACCGAAAGAACTCGGTTTCAAATCCTGTGCTGCTGTGTCGAACCTTGGGCAAGTTCATTCATACAATCAGCTGTATGAATGAGTACCTGGCTATATACAGTGGTGGATATTTGTTTACAAATATCGGATATTTGTTTACGAATAGTCTTTGCGCATTAATTGCAGCCTGGCTGAATACTTCCCACAGAGGTCTAAATGGTGTTCGATTGAACAGTTCTGCCAGGTAGTAAGGTGTAAAGCATTTTGAGCAGTCCTATGGACTGGATACTGCGGTATACAAGAACTTACTTTTAACTTTATTTGACAGTGGTTTTCATTAGTTAGTTATCCTGCTGTATTACCAAACCAGACATGCGGCGCAGAAGCCATTATACGACCTTTGCGGAGAGTCTGGCAGCCAAACATGAGAGAAATAAACTCCGAAGTCGAATGATGGCAAGAGTACAAATAGGGAAAACTCAACGCAGCAGGAGGAACGATATGAAGAAGTGCTACAGGCTGGAATCAGATGATGCTGTGGCAACTCTTCTTCTAGATTGGTAAGTTTTGTTAAACTGATTCTACAATTTCTAAAAATTACGTTGCTGTTCGTAGTCGTTGCAGAAAACTGTAATGTTACAAATGTCAGTATGTACATAAACACTGGGAAACCGTCTTCTGTTATTGTAATTATTTGTAATAATAATTAATTTTTTGAATACACATTACAGTTCAGCAATTTCTGAGAATGGTGGAACGGGTAATTATGTTGGGTTTTGCAGCAAAATGCCCTTTGATCTGGAGTGCGGACGTTTGTCCATTGTGGTTCCAACGGCACAGCACAACATACTGACAGTTCTATGTATAAGTACAGCTACAGTGGCTTGAGGGGATGAAGCCAGGGGAACGGATGCTTTACATTTCTAGGTTGTGGTATATGCTTTTACCCGCACTTTGTTTAAACTTTAATCGCACTTTGTATATCCTTTTTTTCAAATCTGGAACAACATAGTTGTGGATATACATCACTGATCTATATATAGTATATATATGTATGTATATATATATATATAGTATATGTATATATAAGTTAACTGATATACATATATATATATATATATATATATATATATATATCAGATAACTTATGTACATACACACCACAGAAATAAATAGGACACGCTAGTTGAACAAGATCATTAAGCCACTATCAGTTGACAAAAGATACAGCGACGTCTGCACACCTTCACATCTGGTACAGCATAGTTGTGGATATATATATATATATATATATATATATATATGTACAGTAGTTATGTAGGTGGTCCAGCGCGGGCAGATGGATTTGGATTGGAGCAAGAGCAAGTGACGTCATATCTAGGTCAAGGTCAAATATCGGATACAGGTCAAGGTCAAGTACCCGGATGTAGGTCAAGTACCCGGATGTAGGTCAAGTAGCGCCACCTGGTAGATCGTGAACTAAAATAGCGCCACCTTGCGGATAGATCGTGAACTAAAATCGCGCCTGTCTATTTTTTAAACTAAATTTCACCTGACGTATAAGTCGTGAACTAAATATCTAGGCCAAAGTTCTAGGCGGATAGATCATGAACTACAAATACCACCCCTGTCGGATAAGTCGTGAACCACATATGAGTACTGCCTAACTTCGTGCTTCTTATGTTTGTCAAGTGCTTACTCCTGGTGGATATATCATCAACTGTAAGCAGCTCTGTTAGATAAGTGGTGAACTAAATAACTACTCTGCAGTCCGCTCGTGTGTACATTCTACTCTGCAGTTCGTGCTCTTGAATGTTCTACTCTACAGTCCGTGATCTTTCGGCACGCCCACGTGACTTTTCGGCACATTTACTAACTATATAAGCGCGGTGTTTTGCCAATCGGACCGTCATTCGTATCGGACCGTCATTCGTATCATGTTTAAGACACTCTACTACCGACCTCGCAATGCGGCAGACTCGAGCGATGATGATGAGAGTAGTAAAGGAGGTGGTCCAGCGCGTATGCGTCCGTTTTTCCGTTGTGGAATTCCACAAGTAGGTCAAGGTCAAGTACCCGGATGTAGGTCAAGGTCAAAATCAAAGTCACGTGGCGCAGTGGCGCCACCTAGCGGATATATATTGAACTAAACAGCGCACTGGCGGGATTTTTTTGGAACTAAATAGTTTGACCAGTAGCGCCCCCTGGCGGATTTTTGGTGAACTAAAACGGTTTTACCATTGGCGCCACCTATCAATTTTTGTTTTTCACTGTGCAAGTGGTGCCGCCTGAAGGACAAGTTGTAAACTAAATGTTCGAGTACTGCCCAAATTCGTGCGTCTTGTTTAGACCATTAGCGTCACCTGGCGGATTTTTTTGGACTAAATTTCCCTGACGGATAGGTCATGAACTACAAGTGGTGTCACCTAACGGACAAGTTGTAAACTAAATGTAGGAGTACTGCCCAAATTCGTGTCTCTTGCACGCTTGCGTGCAATAGAGCCTCCTGACGGATAGCTCAGGAACTACAAACATCATCCCCTAGTGGACAAGTGAGCGAACCACATATGAGTACTGCAAATATTCGTGTCTGTTGTTTTTGTCGAGTGCTTACTCCTGGTGGATATATCATCATCAACTGAAAGCACCCCTGTTACTAAATATAGGTCCAAACCTGACGAATCGGTAGAGATGCACGAGGTGAGTTGGTTATACAGGTAGTGATCTGGTTAGCCATCATTTTGAGCTCTCGTCACAAAAGAGTATTAGCTATTTTTATAGGTTAGAAATTTCGTGTTCGTTCGGCACGACCACGTGACCTTTATGATCTGTCGAACTGTTATAAAAGACCTGCGTCTGTTTTTTGTGGTCATTATATCTTACATTTTGGAAGATGAACAACATGACTAGTGATAACGTCCGACAAGGGATTTTGCTACCGAAGGCGCAGCCTTCTCAGGCTACGGGACCACTCGACCCCAACAATCAACCCGGACCAACAGCCAACGACCAGATCAACGACCAGTCCGACGACCAGTTTGACGACCAGTTCGACGATCAAACCAATTTCGTCTCTGTCATCAGCTCCGGCAATCAACCCAACCATCAACCTGACATCGTCACCTCCGACGAAGCGTCAGAAGCTGTTGCCTCGTTATACTTGCTGTATGTGTGGCAGTACGTTCAAGTATAAAGGGAATTGGCCCGCTCATGTGAAGCAGGGCTGCTGTCAAAGGAAGCAAGATAAACAGCGGCGACGTAAAGAACAACTTGAAGAACAGCTTGAAGAACAACTTGAAGAGATAACAGTAAGCTTCAATTTTTCATAGTGTTCAAATGGTATTCATGCTATTTTGTTAGAACATTTTCAAAAGAACATAATATTATATTTTTTCTTATACATACCAGTTGACCATTCATTATTGAGCTCATTCCTTCACTGTTTCAGCGTCAAGAAAAGGAGTGTATTGCTGCAAACGTCGCAACTTCTCCCTCTTCCCCCCTGTTGCGGCAAATATCGGCCCTCCAAGCGACTGTCTCTACTGCTGAACACACCCAAGCAGTGCAAGGAGAAACGACGACAGTCTTTACATAGTAGAGTTGAACTTACTTCAAATGGTTGCCTGTTTGCAAACTGGTTTGAACTGGTTGACTGTCTGGAACAATACCACAACCGAGTATCCGAACCGACTTTGTTGGACCCACAAGGGCTCCTCGCCGTATGGCAGGCAAGACTGAAGTAGTGAGGTGTAGTATTGTCTTGTACACGATTAAACTTTGCAAGACTGTATCAATGTCTAGTCTCTGGTTCTTTCTGGTTGTGTGTTTTGTTAGACGCGGGTTTGAAGCTATCCGACCTGACGTCCGATCACTTGTGTACTATCGGGAGTTGGTTGCAAGAACCGTTTTCAGAGGAGTGGCGAAACAAAGTAAAGCAAATTGTTCTGGCAGTAATGGAGGATGATCTGTAAATATGTCTTGTGGTTTTATGAGGCCTTCGGTGACATTAATTCAACTGCAGAGAATGGAGCGCGACCTGTAAATACGTTTGTGTTGTATACGAATAAAATGTGCAAACCTTATCTTGCGTCTTTTTTTCGTGTCTTACACTTCACAAGTAAAGGTACTCGTCTAAGTCCCGATTAACAAATCACTCAAATCACTCACTCATCCTTCGTGTCTGTTCACTCACTCACTCACTCACTCACTCACTCACTCACTCACTCACTCACTCACTCACTCACTCACTCACTCACTCACTCACTCTGAGGAGGAGGAGGAGGAGGAGGAGGACTAGAGATGGACGCGTTGAGGAGGAGGAGGAGGAGGAGGGCTAGAGATGGACGCGTTGAGGAGGAGGAAGAGGAGGAGGGTATCTGTTCACTCACTCACTCTGAGGAGGAGGAGGAGGAGGAGGAGGAGGAGGAGGGCTAGAGATGGACGCGTTGAGGAGGAGGAGGAGGAGGAAGGTATCTGTTCACTCATTCACTCACTCACTCATCCTTCATGTCTGTTCACTCACTCACTCACTCACTCACTCACTCACTCACTCACTCACTCACTCACTCACTCACTCACTCACTCACTCACTCACTCACTCACTCACTCACTCTGAGGAGGAGGAGGAGGAGGAGGAGGAGGAGGAGGGCTAGAGATGGACGCGTTGAGGAGGAGGAGGAGGAGGGCTAGAGATGGACGCGTTGAGGAGGAGGAGGAGGACTAGAGATGGACGCGTTGAGGAGGAGGAGGAGGACTAGAGATATATCTTTTGTCAACTAATTTATCGTAACTAAAACCGGGGGCCAAATAATTTATGATGTCCAAAAATTTCAAAGTCGCTGTTTTTAAACACATCAGATTAGTATGACGCATTACTGTGAAAATGACATTTTTAGATTTCTTATTAGATTCGTTCTCGTCCGTCTCGTCACCTACGTCGGTTGTCAGGAAGTGTGGTGTGATATATTTTTAATGACGTTCAAATCGTATTTTCCGGAATTAAACCCAATGACGGGTAGTTCTTCAAGAAATCCGTGAAACTTACCAATTAATTTTGAAATTTGATCTTCTGGGATAATAGGTAAAGGTGACCCGTCATCTAGAATTTCGTCTAAGTCGGGTTCGAGCATTCTAGCCTCTGGTGATTGAATATCGTTTAGTTATTGGTTTAATTGATCAAAAACAAACTGATAAGAATTTCGGAAGCGGTGTCGCTAATTTCGTAAAGGTAATTTAGAAATCGATCGACTAGTTGGCTCGGCTCACCCTCGCTAATAAAACAGCGTGGTTCCTTGTACCCGGGAACATTGGATGACACACTAACGCTAAGTATTTCGTGTCGAGCCAACCACTCGACCTTTGGAGTATTTACCGGTAAGTTGGCCGTATCAAAATAAGATTCAAAATCAAAGGTGGCCCGAAACGGATAATACCGGTATTTTTCTTTGACGTCAATACCCAACTCATCAAGTTTCTAAAAAATGGTTTCCTGAACATGAAATATACCACCAGGGAAAATTCTCTTGACCTCGACTTTGCAACCTTGTTGGTGTCTTTTTAAGGACCATTCTGTATGCCAAAGTTTGTCACATTTGATACATTTGAAAGACCGTGTGTACGTTTTAATATCGTGGATATAACAAAAATGTGTTTTGAAAAGATTCAAATTTAAAGTATCGGGGAATTTACAAGTTGAACGTCTCAGTAAATGACACGCTACCAAGTTCTTGTCGTCGTCGTGATGATCGAGTAATTCATAAACATATGGAACTCGAGGAGTCCCCCTAGTCTGCCGGCCAGGAGCCTGTGGAATACCCTTGAAATGAATGACGATATTGCTATGGGTCTAAACTGGCTGGGCCCTGAAGGAACCGCCACCTTTGGGATGAGGACAGTCCGACTGCGGCGGAATTCGGCAGGCTGATACCCCGCATACAACCACAGGTTGAAATGCGCTAGGAGGGCACGAGGATCGATCTTCCTTATTTCGTCACGCGAGATCTTGTCAAGCCCCGCGGCACCATCCTTGATTTTGCGTAAGGCGGCATAGATCTCATCAGCCGTAATGGGTTGCACAAGGCCCCACAGTACCATGCCCTGAGGGCGAACGACAAGGTTCAATCCTTGGACCACTATTATTTATCATTTACATAAATGATTTCTCACAAGCTAGTCAAATATTTAATTTCGTCATGTACGCTGATGACACCACATTATCTAGCTCTTTAAAATGTCTTAACAACAACAACAACACACGCAACAAAAGTACAGAATCCTTAATAATTGAAGAACTTTTTAAAGTTAATGAATGGCTAAACATAAATAAATTATCTCTTTAAATAAAAGCAAATCAAAATAAATGATTTTTCATATGCCTAATAAACGCACGCAGACTCTTACGCTTAAAATAGATAATATAAATATTGAAAGAGTAGATGAATTTAACTTTCTAGGATTGACTTTAGACACTAACTTAAATTGGAAAAAACACACTGAGAAAATTTCAAATAAGTGCTCCAAAACAATTGGCATAATAAACAGATTAAAATATGTATTACCTTTAGATATAAAAGTGTTGTTATATAACACTTTAATATTATCTCATATCAATTATTGTATCATGGTTTGGGGATACCAAATAAATAGAATTACAAAAATTCAAAAAAAAGCCGTTCGAATAATAACCTTAAACAAATATAACACACACGGAACCACTTTAAAAAAAACTTAAATTACTAAAAGTAGAAGACATATTAAAGTTACATGAATTAAAATTTTACTTTAAATACATCCATAAAATGTTACCTCCTTATTTACTTAACTGGCAAATTATCCCAAGTGTAAACATACATAATTATAATACTCGTGAAAAAAATTATATACATACTTTTAGAACTAAGCATAAATTTGCAATGAAATGTCTCAAATACAGCCTACCACATGCTATAAATTACACCCCCGATATAATCAAAGACAAAATATATACTCACAGTTTGCGAGGCTTCTCATTTTATATAAAAACATACTTGTTACACAAATATAATGATTCATGCACTCTATCAAATTGCTACACATGTCAACAGAACCATTAAATACAATACATTTGATGCTAGCTTCAGGCAACCAGTACACATACAAACTTACATTCTCACATAAAACAAGCATGAGATAGACACCTTGTAAAATGACCACATAAATTATCACGTAAATAGGGTGGCTCCTATGATAGCGACAATTGTGTCTTAATAGGAGTCACCGACCCCGATTGAATAAGCTATATGATTAATATCTATGGTACACCAATACCATAATAACTGTACATGCGTTTGTCTGTATTTTCCGAATAGTATGTTGAACATATAATTATATACGTTTATGTATGTCTGCATAATGTTCATATTTGTTGTTTATTACAGCATAAGTGATGTTCAAAAACCAATTAATTGTGTACCTATATGGGGTCAAATAAACGTTTACTTACTTACTAACTTACTTACTCTACACAGGTCTCGTTAGGAGGAGGAGATGTAGTACTTTAACTGATATAACACGTGGGTGCGTGTAGAGAGAGAGAGGGTAGCTCTACACAGGCCTCGTTAGGAGGAGGAGATGTAGTACTTTAACTGATATAACACGTGGGTGCGTGTAGAGAGAGAGAGGGTAGCTCTACACAGGCCTCGTTAGGAGGAGGAGATGTAGTACTTTAACTGATATAACACGTGGGTGGGTGTAGAGAGAGAGAGAGGGTAGCTCCACACAGGCCTCGTTAGGAGGAGGAGATGTAGTACTTTAACTGATATAACACGTGGGTGTGTGTAGAGAGAGAGAGGGTAGCTCTACACAGGTCTCGTTAGGAGGAGGAGATGTAGTACTTTAACTGATATAACACGTGGGTGCGTGTAGAGAGAGAGAGGGTAGCTCTACACAGGCCTCGTTAGGAGGAGGAGATGTAGTACTTTAACTGATATAACACGTGTGTGTGTGTAGAGAGAGAGAGGGTAGCTCTACACAGGCCTCGTTAGGAGGAGGAGATGTAGTACTTTAACTGATATAACACGTGGGTGTGTGTAGAGAGAGAGAGGGTAGCTCTACACAGGCCTCGTTAGGAGGAGGAGATGTAGTATTTTAACTGATATAACACGTGGGTGTGTGTAGAGAGAGAGAGGGTAGCTCTACACAGGCCTCGTTAGGAGGAGGAGATGTAGTACTTTAACTGATATAACACGTGGGTGCGTGTAGAGAGATAGAGGGTAGCTCTACACAGGCCTCGTTAGGAGGAGGAGATGTAGTACTTTAACTGATATAACACGTGGGTGTGTGTAGAGAGAGAGAGAGGGTAGCTCCACACAGGCCTCGTTAGGAGGAGGAGATGTAGTACTTTAACTGATATAACACGTGGGTGCGTGTAGAGAGAGAGAGGGTAGCTCTACACAGGCCTCGTTAGGAGGAGGAGATGTAGTACTTTAACTGATATAACACGTGGGTGTGTGTAGAGAGAGAGAGGGTAGCTCTACACAGGTCTCGTTAGGAGGAGGAGATGTAGTATTTTAACTGATATAACACGTGGGTGCGTGTAGAGAGAGAGAGGGTAGCTCTACACAGGCCTCGTTAGGAGGAGGAGATGTAGTACTTTAACTGGTATAACACGTGGGTGTGTGTAGAGAGAGAGAGGGTAGCTCCACACAGGCCTCGTTAGGAGGAGGAGATGTAGTACTTTAACTGATATAACACGTGGGTGTGTGTAGAGAGAGAGAGAGGGTAGCTCCACACAGGCCTCGTTGGGAGGAGATGTAGTACTTTAACTGACATAACACGTGGGTGTGTGTAGAGAGAGAGAGAGGGTAGCTCCACACAGGCCTCGTTAGGAGGAGGAGATGTAGTACTTTAACTGATATAACACGTGGGTGTGTGTAGAGAGAGAGAGGGTAGCTCTACACAGGCCTCGTTAGGAGGAGGAGATGTAGTATTTTAACTGATATAACACGTGGGTGTGTGTAGAGAGAGAGAGGGTAGCTCTACACAGGCCTCGTTAGGAGGAGGAGATGTAGTACTTTAACTGATATAACACGTGGGTGTGTGTAGAGAGAGAGGGGGCATTTTAGTCGGTCCATTCGGTGGTGTCAAGCATGTTTCTCTCTATACAGTTGTGTTTCTTGAGTCTTGGCTTTAGTCTCTCAAAAATGATGTGGTTAATTGTTTGTATCTGTGTATGCATTCGGTCTGTCACTTAATGTTTCCATTTGAAGGTAGTGGTCTGATATCACATCCGCATCTCTCTTCGATCTTGTGTCCTTTGAATTCGAATTCGTGGCCAAATAGTGTGCGTATGGTAGAATTGAGAGTTGTGTTGCTCTAAGTTCAGTTTTGGGTGGGTAAACCTGTCTTTCCTCCTTGTTCCTTATTGTGCAGAGAAGAATGTCTGGTACTGTTTTGTAGTACAGCTCTTTATTTCTTCTCTGAGGCCTCCCACTTCACCCATTGTTTTCCTCTCCTCCGTCTGTTATGTTTTCTGCCACATCTGCTCACTTCGCTAATGTGCCTGCATCCGTTCTTAGCAAATGGACTGCCTTCAACATCCCGATACATGTAATCTTCACATCGGGCTGCAGCGCACCACAATCTCATTCGTCATGTCACTCTTTCTTGTTCTGTCCACCCTATTTGTTCTTGAGATTCTCCAATGCCAGATATTTGTCCAAACTTCCGCTGTTACTGTGTTGTTGTTGATGCTACTGTTGTTGTTGTTATTGCTGCTGCTGTTTCTGTTGTTGTTGTTGCTGCTGCTGCTGCTGCTGCTGCAGCTGCTGGTGGTGTTCTTGTTGTTATTCTGGCTGCGGCACTATCAGCAGATGAAACAGCTGTGACAGTGCAACATCCAACTTTCATGAATTTCTCTTTCAGCATCTTCGAAATGTGTTTGTCCTGTGTGACGCCCTCTGCCTTATCAAACAATTATCTACCGTTCGTATCAGACGTTGCAACTGTACGTCTGAATACAATCTCCCATATATGTTCCTCGAACGTACACACATCCATCCACATGCTTGATCTCATTCCCACCCAACGTGGGGTAGAGTCAAGTGTCTAAAGAGAATCAGTCAGTTCCTGTATTTGAATTACAGGGCACAGCAATAATACGTAACAGGAAGTCTGCTATGTTGAACGTGAAAAAACGAGACATCGTTGAACATCAAAACGTATTGCAAAAAGCATGTTTTGAAATTTGATGTTTTGTTTGAGCATGCACGGCGGTCTTACCTTCCAAATTGCGAATGTTATCACGAGCTTACCAAACTCAATTTGGCGGGCAGCATAACTTAAGCATAGCTAATGTAGTCTTAAGAACATTATGTTAATTAATAAATTAAAAACTAGTAACACACTGCCTCTTTTTAAATCGACTTGAAGTTCTTATTTGTTTTGCTCTCTGGTCAGATCGTCTGCATATGACATGTTCTGAGAACGTCAACATCGTGCTGGTCTTCCGTCTGATTAAATCCACCACACTGATGAACAGAAAAGGGAATACGGCACTTACTTGCCTTCAATCGATATTAAGTGAAAACCCCACAAATATCCCAGATCCAACCATAACTCTTTATGGTGTTCTCTCTACATTGCTTCCAGCATCCTCACTTCTGTTTCTGGCACTCATATCAATGCCGATGTGTCTGTAACAACTTTTTTCGAATGAGCATATGACAGTATGAGTTGCGCCGTCTACTCTTATTTAATTAATAAAGGGTACGTTCTTGTCACCGTGAAAGGCACAAC
The DNA here is from genome assembly GCA_020002185.1 of Paraescarpia echinospica. Lineage (NCBI taxonomy): Eukaryota > Metazoa > Annelida > Polychaeta > Sabellida > Siboglinidae > Paraescarpia > Paraescarpia echinospica. The sequence continues at coordinate 56,264,735 of CM034541.1, read as the reverse complement.
TTCTGCGAACCAGATGAAAGAATCCCAACCGTCAGAGAGTATGTTAATGGTGACGTCTCTTCAGCTCGGTGAAGCTGGAGACGAGCCGGGCGAGGGAAGCAAGCAGTGGAGACGCTCCTTAAAGGCGTTCTGTGAAACAACCACGTTCCACGGTCTGCGAAACGTCGCAGAATCAACAAATAATAGCGCTCGCAGGTAGGTAATAGTGTTCATGCAGCCAGTCTCACTTAACACGGATACATGTTAATTGTGTAATTAGGTTTTTTACGAGAATAATAGGTAAATTGGAAAATGTCTCAATCATGGCTAAGGGAGTGATTATATTACCGGCAGCATATGCAGACAACACCATTATGAGAGATAGGATATACAACCTCCGAAAAAAGCTCTCAGCAATCATCAAAATAGTTATTCACGTAATTATAATATGTTCGGTTATGTGACGTATAATAACTATTCAAATGTTAAAATAAAACATATTATCCACGCAACCAAGGGTCAAAACTTTAAGGAGACCGGCTTTGGTCTGAATAAAAACAGCGGTCTGCCTAACGCTGTCCCTTATGCATATTTGTGTATGAATGCTGCTGTTCGTTTGTTGCAGGATTATCTGGACTGCAGTCGTGCTCATCACCACGCTGACATACCTCTCCCAATGCCATAACCAAGTACGACTTTACTTGAGCCGGCCTGTCAGATTGAAGATGACGATGTCACGAGAAGAGCCTGTCGTCTTTCCCGCCGTCACCATTTGCAATCAAAATGCATTCAGGTGTCGTATATCGTTGAATACATGTCGTCGCCGAGTAAAACTGAAACTAAACGCAGTGATATATTTGTTTCAATACACTAATGCCATGAATATATCCATGACATCGTCTCAAGTGGACCGCAACAGTTTATGCAGTTCTTGAGATAGGGGAATAATATGCTTTGACAGGCGCCATCTTTATAAATGGCGGATGTAAGCATGTCGACGAAGATAAAACGTTACTTTTTGCATTCACTATCATCCATGCTATTCAAAAAATATGCGGCTCTACGTAATGTAGTTATTAAGATATTGTTACATTTGTAATGACGAACGCCACCTTTCATCAATGGCAGATGTGAATATATATATATATATATATATATATATATTCACACACACACACACACACACACACACACACACACACACACACACACACACACACACACACACACACAGACAGAAATGTTATTGCTCCATGTAACGCATGTATTAAGAACTGGTGAATTGAACTTGGCCATTTTTAACGAAGCAAAATCTGGAATACCTCCAATCTTTAAAATAGAATAGATGAGCAAAGTGGTTTGCTCTTATCCCAAAGTGTTCAATCTGTTCACCCATCCGTTGGACTATACGGGAATAACAGGCTTTGTCTGCCGCCATTTAAAAAAATGGCCGCCATTTCTGAACGCAGCAAAATCTGGAATGCCTCGAATCTTTAAAATAGTTCCCTTGGTGTTTAGAATAGATGAGCAAAGTGTCTTGCTTTTATCCAAAAGTGCACAATTCCATCATTTTCCTCCACTTATCCGCTGGAATATGACCAGTTATGGGGGATGTCTGAAAGAGTTGAGTCAGTGCTGGCGCAATCTCCTGTGCTACTATTTGAAGCAGGTGGCATGTCATCCGAGCCTGCCGCTTTACGGTGGTTGAGTTTTTGTAGTAGCCTGGTGACACCTTTTTTCAGAAATGTGTATGTCCGGCATGTCCGGGTAGGGGCTTGATTCCACTTGTGGAATGTGGGTTAACTTCTCCTTGGTGAAGATAAAACAGAACTGGTCGTTCAAGATGTCTGCCTTGGCGTTCGGGTCACTGTAGGGGAGCCATCTTTTTTTGCTTTTTATGAATAGCCACATTTTTGTATTGCCATTTTCACTGTCGTCAGATACATACGTGTGGTATACGTGTGGTACGCCTGTCTGTTTGCATTCCTGGTCTGTTCCTGCATGATCTTAACACGCTGCCAGTCTTTCTTGTCTCAAGTTGGCTTTGCCTTTTTTCATGCACGGTTTTTTCTACGAGAGAGGTGTTTTAGGTTGGAATTTATCCATGGTTGGTGGAACTTAGTTGCACATCTCTTGGAAGGGACATATGTTTTAATAGCATTTTTAAGGGCTGGTGATGTTGTCACAGGATGTTGTATTCGTTGTTATTTAGAGGACCAGATACAGTTGATGCGTGGGAAATAACAAAGGATGAATGGTTGATGATTGAATCGACTGGGATTCATGCAATAATGCCACAATAACAGCACTGCCACGACACACGCAATCCCATGTTGTGTCCAGGTGACAGATCTTGTGCAGACACCATATGGGTTCTTTGCATTATATGGGCCAGGTTGGTTTCTATAACTAAGGTCTGAAGTAAACGTACTGTGAGGCCAAGGTGTCATACGATGAAAACTCGGTGTGGGTCTCTGTAACTGGATGTCTGGTTGAGGCAATTTGGCACGGGAATGTATCTAGGGCTACTCATTTTCGTAATTACGGTAATAGTGTTTACTTAGGAATGTACACACGGTTGGTTTAAAATACTCATCAATACTCAAAAAGTTGTGTGATTATCAGTTTTCAGCTTCCCATTGATTCATAAAAAAAACTGGCACTAAACAGTTTCTGGTGCTGCAAACACTACTAAAACAACACATAATTATTTATATATCGGGAGGGAAACCCGGATGTGTACACTGTAGACTTCATACTGGCGGGAACGGCAAAGAGCAGTTCACATCACTGAGATTGTGAAAATCTTTGCAGGAAGCGGTCTACAAACATCTTATTTCCTGGAACAGAGTGCAGTGGATAGCATAATAAATATGTAGGATTCAGTACACCCACCAAGGAAAGTAACGGCAAAGAAACTGATGGAGAAACTTGTTGCCAGCATCGCGCATGCGCATGCGCTTTATAAGCGATTGGTGCATAAATTAAAATAGCATGGCATCAAAGTCAAAGTACTACTATGGATAGAACGATAGACGACAGAAGTTCTCAGAGACAGAAGTTCTCAGAAATGGTAACCCATCTTGGAGAAATGCCAAAAGTGGGGTTCGTCAAGGCTAGAACAAATATTATTTTTGTTATATGTGAATTATCTACCCAACTCATTGAAGGCAACTGATTGAGATGAGAACAAACGGACGGAAGCACTAGAGTCCTTTCACTAGCACAACTAAAGTAAAGGTAGGGGCCTAAGTTCTTACATAGCGCATTATCCAGCCCTCAGGACTGCTCAGAGCGCTTTACACTTTACTCCCTGGCAGACCTGTTCAATCAAACACCATATCGACTTCTCTGGGAAGCACTCAGCCACGTTGTTATTGATGCGTAAAGATTATCCGTACACAAATATCCACCATTGTCTATAGCCATGTATTCATTCATACAGCTGAGTGAACTGAAGCAATGTAGAGTAAACAAACTTGCCCAAGGTTCAACACCGCCACAATAGATTCGAACCCGGGTTCTCTTCGTCAAGAATACGAAGCTCTTACCGCTGCTACTGCGCTCCACATATTAAGCACCGGGTAAACATTCAAGACATTGACTGTTCGAGACTGAGTGCTGACAATGAATGCGAAGTGTCGGCCATGTATGAGACGGACAGTGAGTGTAATGTTGAGCATGTCTATTCGTTGTGCTTCAACCAGCTCACCACCTTTCAGTGGCGTCTCTAACCACACACTCCCCAGCCCCGCGGTTTGTCAGTCAGACAGACCGGTGCAAGCCAGGATTGCAACCAAGCGAAACAAGTTGAGTGCGAGTCGCATGGTGAGTGTGATGGACCTAGGCTTCCGGGGGGAGGAGGGGAGAGAGGTGTTGCACGCAAGACACACGTCTTATGTAGGCAGCGCGGTTCCACTAACTCACTACTGCCTACCATACCACGCACAGGCAATCAACTATATAGAGCAGCTCTGTGAATACGCTCCAACCTGTGAACAGTCTACAGTCACCCATAAATCATAATATTGTATCGAGGCATCCTGTCAGACGTCGCAGTGTGGTATATATATATATATATCTACATAATTTTTAATGTATATTTCGTAATGTTGTGCCCTTTGATAATAGGTAAATGGAACGGCTCGTTATGTTTGTTCAAAAAACGCAAACGCTTGAAACAAAATATGTTCTAGGGTAATAACGTGATGTTACGAATTGTACGAACCAAACTTCATGTTGAGCTCCAGCCCAGGAGATAGTTAAATAAATATTAGGACTCCACTGAGACACACATATATTATTATAGATCAACTGACTCCACTGTGGCACACGAAGAGAAGCTTCAAATTGAAGAGAACAATTGGGTGCGGATAGTAAGTGCTACAAAAAGGAGGATGGTGAAAATAACCATGGAAAGTGAAATTCAGGATTAAATAGCAGATGAACACTTTTCATTTCTATCGGTTGTGATAATCACGCCACCCAGAAAATAACGAAATAAAGGAAAACAAGAAAGGTAGACAATAAATACATCAGCTATTCACAAAACATGGTAGAGTACCTCGACAAATAGTGCACTGCCGGTTTTATTTGGTATTCCCCAGGGTTCTGTTCTTGAGCCTTTGATTTGTACTCTTTACACCACGTCACTAAGCTCTGTTATACAAATACATAACTTGGATCATCATCTTTATGCTGATGATACTCAGATCTACATTTCGTTGGCTACCCTGGATACAAATCACTCCCTTAACCAACTTAGTGATTGCCTACAAGATATCTTCCACTGGATGACTGACAGTAAGTTGAAATGAAATGCAAATAAAACTGAATTGATCATTATTGGTACTCCAATGCAGCGTAGCAAACTGGGTGGTTTTTTTCCCTACGCGTATTTTGAATCAGTATATCACGCCAGCAACCTCGGTGCGGAATCTAGAAGTGATCTTTGATAGTAACTTCAATTTCCGACAACACATATCTCAAACATGTCGCTGCTGTTTTTATCATATTCGTGATCTTCGCTGTATTCGCCGGTATATGTCATTTTCTGTTATTAAAACTATTGCAACAGCTTGTTAGCAGCAGACTGGACTATTGCAATTCCCTCCTTTATAATATCGTTAGCAAGGATATCACAAAACCTCAGCCTGTCCATAATTGAGTAGCAAAGATTAGTTTCACGATCTCCTCGTTGTTCTCGCTCTGTACCACTTTTGAAGTCTTTGCAATAGCTTCCTGTATGATATCGTATAATATTTACGATCTGTGCCATTACATACCAGGTACTGTCCAATAAGCAACCATCGTATTTGCATTCATTGCTTACCCCTGTAAGAAAACCTATCCAACTTCGATCATCTAGTTCTGACCTACTTTTTGTTCCTAGAGTCAACACTAACATTGGAACTAGGGCTTTTTCTGTTGCTGCACCAACTCTTTGGAATACGCTCCCTCTTAGTGTTAGATCAGTTGAAAATATTACAAAATTCCGCCGTCATTTAAAAACACATCTTTACAACCTTGCTTATCCACCGTAGCTCCCTAGCGCCCTGACCCATCTGTTGACAACTGGAATACTACTGATGGATTTTGATATTGACCAATCCTTTTGTTTTGATGCGCCTCTGAGTTTGATTTCCAAGGATTTAGGCGCAATATAAGTTATCTTATTATTATCTTATCTATTATTAACTTGTTATCAACTTAGTGTGGTCATAACTTGCGCATTTATAAGATGCGCATACGTTGTTTGTGTGGTGAATCATCATACCATACGGTATTTGTCGTACCGAAAGGTATAGTTATAATTGAGTGTCACTCGCTGGACCCTTGACGACACGTGTTGCAGATTAGTGGCTGCTGCAGAAAACGGCTCGTATCATTGGTTGGAAGAAATGTACAATCGGACAGACATATCCACCTTCAATTACACGAAGTGGGGCGTCGGCAACCAGTCAATGAGTGATGTCTACCTTCAATATGCACACCTCAAGGAAGACATGATTGCGTCGTACGATGTTTTTTTGTTCGTTGACGTTGTTGTATAATATGTTTACTGATAGTAATACTGTCAGCATTGTGTCACTTGCAGTAATATGATAGGATGCAATAAATAATAAAATGACTTCTTCGGTCCGTATATCCCCGGAAACCAGAGCTCAACGGCGAAACAAAACCAAATATATTCTCGTGATCGATGTACCACCCGTCATAACATTGAAATGCTACAAAACTATTTTAATACGATGTTATTAAGTGGATGACAGATTACATTAATCAACATCACCACATTGTAAATGTGAAGATAATATCTATATTATGATAGTTGTGTCTTTATTTCCCGATCACCTCCACATGTGTAAAATATTACTTTCCTGTTAGCTGTCGGTGGAAGGGGAAGACATGCAGTCACAAAGACTTCCAGTTGACCGTAACAGATGCTGGGATGTGTTATACTGTCAACGCCCACATCAACGACAACTCTACGATCAAAGCAACGGGTAAATATTATGTTCTGAATAAGGAAGCAGAGTCATTCTGCGATACGCTATATTTAAAATGAGCGGGCAGTGCCATATGTTGCTCTAGTTTGACATTGCGACGCTGCGTTTTTGGTGACAATCCCCGCTTCGGTGGCAACAATCACCATACCAAAAACATTCACAAGTGTATTTTCCATTCAGCATGTGAAGTGATATGACACTATAGTGCAAGTTAACAGTAACCATAGTCACATAAATTATCCAAAAATAAAGCGTAATAATGATATTTAACGGCAATATGTGGCGCTACACGAATGGCTTGCTTTCTTATTCAAATGCGTTGGTTCAACTGTTTGGGTGAATAATGGACTAATGGTTGAGTTTTGTCACTAACAGTGTGGCTTTAATGTACTTGATCAGTTGACGTCTGCCTAGTTCTGGTGTGAAACGAGGCTCCGCCATGATGCTGTATTACAGTAAATTCACCGTTACGATAGTCTGGTGTTGTTTGTGATATTTCCATGTTATTGACATAACATAATTTGGCAACGAGGATGGCAGAAGCAAGTTTACCGCCCCCACAAGCGTGTCTCGCTTCACCGGGCGAGCCCACGGTGCCATGGAATCGATGGTACGTGAATTGCCAGACATATCTTGTGGCCAGCGGCCTTGACGGCGCGAATGTAGCCGAGGCCCGGTGTCGAGCCATACTAACCCACTGCCTATGAACAGAGGGGCAGCGAGTGTTTGCTTCATTGGCAAACACGGATATGTACGACAATTCCGTAGCAGCGTTACGGAATCACTTCGGTCCGAAGAGGAGTGTCATGATGGAGCGATGTGTGTTTCACCAACGCGCACAACGTCCGGGCGAAAACATGCAAGCGTACATAACTGCGCTGCGTGAACTGGTAGTGAACTGTAGTTTTGGGGATCTCTAATCAATTCGTGATCAGTTGATAGAGAAAACCAGCAATCCGCGAAATAGGGAACGAATGCTAATGGAACCGGACACTCACATTAGCCAAAGCCCTAACACTGGCGTCTCGTATCGAAGTTGCTGTAACGCATTGAGAGACAGGATGAACCTACAACAGACAAGTTCAAGTTGGAGACACCAAGACAAACTTCTAGGGTTCAAACAATCGGGAAGAAACAAAACATAGGTAGAAGCAACCACGCGCATGTGTGTCAAACATGTGGCAACTGCGGTTATAACTCTCATGCCACAGGAAGTCCTAGATGCCCTGCCATAGGACAGAAATGTCGGTTGTGCTCCAAAATGAACCATTTTCCTAAATGTTGCCGGTCTGCAAATCGGGGTAGAGTCAGGCAAATTCACCAGTCGCACAAAACTGGTGAACCAGATACAATACTCTTCACTGTGAGCGGAGCATCGAAACCATTTAAGGCGTGTGATCTGTTGCTAGCATACACACCAATGACACGAGTAATGGACATAGGGGCAAAGGTGTCAATTGTCAGCGACTCGGTGTACAGGAAACATTTCCAGGCTTATCCCCTATGCAAACCGGACAAACATTATCGACTTACAACAGTACGGAAATTCCACTGGATGGGATTGTCCACTTACCAGTGACATACCTGTCAGAAACTGTGACGAGTTTCCCATTCTATGTCACACAGACTTGATCTAGCCTAATGGGAATAGATTTGTTCAACCGTCTCGAATTCACAGTCACAAGGAATGGCACTGCCATTCAGTCAGTTGACATTGTTGCTGCCTTTCCCACAGTGTTCAATGGGTTTGGGAAAATTGCAAAGTTTGAACTCCGCCCCCGAGTCAACCCATAAGTTACACCTGCGTCTCAAGGTTTACGTCGTCTTCCACTCTCAGTTGAACTTAAACGTCTACAAGACGATGGCATGATCGAACCAATCAACTCATCATCCTGGATTTCAAATATTGTTGCCGCACGTCGGAAAACGGGTGAAATAAGATTGTGCGTTCACCTGAAATTTGTCCCACACTACTCGGAAACTGCTGAGCCACTTTGACGACTACTACGCAAAGACACTCAGTCGGAATGGACAGCCGAACAAGATCAAGCCTTCCGCGACTTGAAGCAGAAAATTGCGTCTGCTCCAATTCTCGCACATCTCGATCCAGATGCGCCAACGATCGTGACGACGGATGCTTCAGGAATTGCCCTTGGTGCCGTATTATCGCAAGTGTCAAACAGCAAAGAGAGGCCAGTCGCGTATGCATCCAAGACGCTTTCAGCAACAGAACGGAAGCATTCCACAGGAGAACGTGAAGCATTGGCATGTATCTTCGCGTGCGAACACTGGCATGTGTTTCTCTTCGGTAGAAAATTATCGCTGAAGACGGACCACCAGGCACTCACAACGCTGTTAGCGACTTCCGGTTCGGGCCACAGGCCATTGCGAATCTACCGATGGTCTGATCACCTACACCAGTATGACTTTGACATTCGGTACACTGCTGGTTCCAAAAACCAGGTAGCAGATATGCTCAGCAGGCTGGTCAAAGAAGAACACTATGAATCAACGACAGACGGCTGTGTCATGGAAATTGAGTTGGATAACCTCGTTACTGCAGCCGAGTTGATAAAACGCTTCTTCCGAGGATGGCACTTTGACGCATGTCCGTCACTTCGAACAATGGTTTGCCCAGAAACCCACCCCCTGACTTTGAAGCCTGCTTCCGACTCAAAGACGTGCTATCCGTGTTCAACGATGTGTGTATGTATCACGTGGCTCACGTGCTGTAATCCTACCACACTTCAGAACAAAGTGATGAAAATGGCCCACGAAGGTCATCCCGGGAACGTGCGAACTAAGCAACGCAGTCGCGAATCGGTATGGTGGCCCGCCATCGATCGACACATCGAAGATCTCATCTGAGATTGTGAATCACGCGCGGTGTGTGTGAAATCAACCAAACATACACAGTCACCGATTCAGCCCATACCATGGCCGGAGAAACCATGGCAGCGAATACAAGTCGACATATTCGGCGAGGCGCAGCCCGCACCTCACAGCCAACGATTTCTGGTTGTCATACAGGACCAACATTCTAAATGGCCGGAAATAGCCGCAACCAGTACGGTGACGTTTCCCGCCATCATCCAGACCCTGAAGGACCTGTTCGTTCGTTGGGGAATCCCGGAAGATCCCCAAAGCGACAACGGACCACAGTTCGTGTCGTACGAGTTTGAAACATTTCTGCAGAAACTTGGTATAGTTCATCGTCGCAGTGCGCTGTACAACCCACAGTGCAACGGAGGTGTGGAGATACTAAATCGCGTCATCAAAGAGAGTCTCGCAGCTCAACTTGTGGAGGGGAAAACGTTCGCACATGCAGTACGAACAGTCCTGCAAACGTATCGATCGACACCACACGCGTTGACACAGCGTACTCCAGCAGAGTTGATGCTAGGTCGTAAACCACAGTTTCCTCTGGAAAACCTGAAACCACCCCAGGCATCTCAACCGAACATATCAGTGTTAGCTGAATCGATCGCAAGGAAGCAGGGACGAATCAAAGCATACACCGACAAACGACGTCGTTCGCGAAATACGATGATGAAACCTTTATACTGGACCAGGACGAAACGACCTATCCAGAAATACAAGCTGGCATCGTCATTGTCGAACCCGAAGCGTATCGCCGCTAAAGCTGATCCCAATACGTTCGTGCTTGAGGACGGGTCGTGGTAGACCTCCCGGCCTTTATGATCGATCGCGATATCCAGGAAATCAACAGCTGTCGTCGGACGCCCACTTTGATGACCTTGACATCAGAGGTCTGCTTGCTCAACAACCCGATTACCCGCAGTACCAACGGCCATGGTGAAACAGGCGTCCACCTCGGTACGTTCAAGACTACCTGCCGAACTAGTGAACGTTTGTTGTGACATTAGTCAACTGTTAACTTAGCATGTGACTTTAAACGTCAGTGGCTACATAGGTAATTTGAACGGTTTGTGTGCGCCTCTCTATTGTTCGATTTCGGAACAGTAATCTTTAGAGAGAGAGAGGGGGAAAATATGTTGTGTTCTGTTACTAACAGTGTGCCTTTAATGAACTTGAACAGCTGACGTCAGCCTCGTTCTGGTGTGAAACGTGGCTCCGCCATGATGCTGTATTACAGTAAATTCAACGTTACGATAGTCTGCTGTTGTTTGTGATATTTACATGTTATTGACATAACAGTAATTCTGGATAACAATGCACTATGCTCGATAGTGTTGACATTGCTAATTCGACCGTGGTTTAGGCCGGCTTACATCTACGACCGTAGGAAGGACACGTGATATACAGTTTGTAAATGTCACTCCATGAGTTTATACGAACCATCAAATTACGATTTTTACTAAATTACATAAACCGCCCTCGACTGATCAGTGGATTTTTTATATTAAATTAAGTAGCTTGGAACAATAGTGCCAAATGCCTAGATACACTGACACATTTCGCCCGACCAGATCCGACCAGACCAAACGTATATTATATACACTACACTGACTGACACCGACTGAGTCATACTTGAAGCCGGTGTGACATCAACAATTTGAAAACTTTCGAAAACGTCGGGGCAAGTTGGTGTCGGTGTGATGTATTCGAAAGTTTTACTGTTTACGTGATTACGACTTCAGTCGCTATAGTGAATGCACTGCAATCAGGGTTAGTTTGGTTTGGTCTCGTCTCCTCTGGTCGGGTCTTAAAGTAGTGTAACTTCGAGAACAACCGTTTAAAGCTACGTAATGTTCGTCAAATATACGCGGCCCCTGAAAGTTATTACAGCTGTTGTGGTACAAGAACTATATGTTTACAAATATACAAATGGTTACTATCAATTCAAAACTAAAAACAGTTAATGTGTCCTTATATACCTGGAATAGTATATTATGTGATTACCTTATCCGCGCGTTTGTGCCGAATAACAGCCGCTCGTTCCATGCGGTATCTTATGGCTGCTATTCTGCGCTATCCTCAAAAGTAACAACACCGTGTTTTACTCGCTGGCCACATTCCCATCGAATTAACCAAGAAGACACTAACACAACTGCAAAGCTTTCTACTCAGTTCAATTAGGTGGCATGAACTGTTACATTTCTGAATATTTCGTTGTTTTGTAGGAGTCGAACACGGACTGCAACTGGTAGTGAACGTCGAACAGTACGAGTACATGAAAGGACCACACAGTGCGGTCGGGTTGAAGGTTCTTCTGCACCATCAAGATGATGTACCACAGGTGCAGGACTTTGGCGTTAACGTCCCAGCAGGAATGCACACTTTTATTGCTGTAAGCGTCTCGAAAGTAAGTTCCTTTTCTTGTGGTTTTTATGGAGACAATTTGTGCAGAACATTTGTGTTGAGAGATTACAGAAGAAATTGCTTAGAAAGTTTTAACCAAATAACATACACAAAATTAAATCATGCGCATACTTTGCTGGATTTAGTTAGTTTTTCGAAGTTCTATCGAATCTTTTGTTGAATTTCAACATTCTAGGAGACCAACCTGCCGCCTCCACACGGAGATTGTGAGAAACGTCGAAAGCTGCGATACTACGATCGTTATTCGCAGGCGGCCTGCTACAGGGAATGTATCACTGACTTCGTTATCTCAACTTGTGGCTGCAGAGATTACTATATGCCGCCTTTCAATACAAGTTAGCAACACTCATTGTTATTTACCTATTATTTATTATTTTTCAACAAGATTACTGTTGTATCAATAATCGTCCATGATTTTCACATTGTTTGTGTGCAATATGTTATTTACTTTCTTAAATAAAGTTGTTTTCACAACGAATAATCTCATGATGCTGCCTATAATTTTATTTAAGAATGTTAGTATTCTGGCGGACGAGATCAGATTGAATACCTTTCCGAGCTGTCGTTATTATGTATACAATACATGTAAACTCGACAGTTAGCTACGTGTTCATACCAATGACAATAAATTGTGCGACACAAAAAAACAGCAGATATATTCGATATTTTCGTATGTGCACTTTTAGATATATAATGGAAATTTCGAAGGTGCTACAATGTGTAATGACAGTTGCACTAAAAACAGCAGAGATATTCGATATTTTCATATGTGCATGGTGTAATGACCATTACAAGTACCTATCTGCTGCTCTACTGGTTACAGATGACCCACCTGTGTGCAACGTCTCCCAATATACAAGCTGCCTGCTGTCAGCGAGAGGTAAACGACAATTGGAATTTGTGATCGATTTTGTGATAGAGCAAATGCTCAGATGACAAGTGAAGAAGCGTTCTAGTCAGTAATGAAATATCACGACTCAGAGTCTAAGAAAATAACCTGTTAAAGAACATGTACGGCCGAACACAGAGCTCTCACGGGATGCATGCCTAGATTACGGAACACACACTCACGCACGCACGCACGCACACATACAACTAGAGTTGTTTCAAATGTTAGCATGAATGCATGTGTTTTAAGGTTAGCATACAATATGGAACATGGCCACACATTAATTATAAATAATGTTTTATATATCCAAATTTAAGGCGGTGTTATCATTTCAGAATCATTCTACAAAAACTTGTCTGTGGGGTGCGCGTGCCCGAAAGCGTGCGACATCGTGCTTTACAAAGCGACCACGAGTTATGGGACCGCCAATGAGAACAGCAATAACCGATTCGATGTGTCTGAAGAATTCCTTACGAGAGTGCGGAAGCACCTGAACGAATCACTCGACACCAGGGAGTACATACTGCCAGAGACACGGGAAGCCAACATACAGGATGTTAAACGTGTTCTCTCCGGTCTACCACCAAATGTTGAAAGGATAGACGCCGATTTCCAATCATTTTACCACCCGATTGATGCAGCCAAAATACGAAACGATGTGGAATATCGTGAAAAGATGAAACATATTGAGAAGTTAGGATTTCAAAATATGAAGAAAGTTTTAAAGAATGATTTTATCGCCGGTTGGAAAGAAATTAATTTGTATAATTATATTATGCCTGACTCGCTTATGCTCCTTAAAACACTAATTGATTCAGTAGACACTATTGAAAAAGAACAATGGCGAACAGGCCTACTTAAAGTACAACTCATCTTTTTGAAGAGAGCATTACACAACATAGACAGAGTGAACGACGCCTACCACAACGCCGTCCCATTGGTAAACAACAAGGTTACACCGAACGGCAAATACGACGCACTTTACTTATCAAAAGAATTGCTCGAACACAAACCGGAAATAAACGAAACGTACAATCGACTCAGAGGACATATAACGAAATACATAGAACACGTGGATAAACTGTTGTACATCAATATCACCGGTGAACACATAAATGAAAATAAAAACAAATATATCAATCATAGCAACGGTTTCTGGCGAGCATCTACGGAGAGATACCTCAAATTGTACGAGTCGCAGGTGATACACCAACCCCTTGAGCGACTTATGCGTGAAACTGAATCGTTGGAAAGCTACAGTAAAATTATTGCGGTTGATATAAGTGATTGGGATGAGAGCTCTGATAAGTATCGGTTAAGCCTTGACCGTATGTTTGAATGTTCAGTTGCATACCACAATACAAAGACGACCGGAACACTTAGAGCATATTTGGACCATTTGAAAAACGACAGATGCCCCAGCAAATTACATCTCGCAGGGGTGCTTACTTCGCGCGAAATAACGCAACTACTCGACGATTTTATAGAATCGGCTTTGATAACACAAGAACGTATGCGTACACTTATTCAGAGTACGCAAACACTTGGTGTGCATAGGTGCCTGAACAGAGTAAATAGTCGATTGTTGCGTGCATTCTACTCTAAAGTGTATTACCTTCTGAAAACAACAACCGGTGCCGAGAAATCTGCTATGGAAGATTATTTCATGCTAAACAATGACAGTTCACTCCGGACGAGGCTAAAATACGACGACGAAACGTATATTATTGATTTCATCAATAAATGCTTCTCTACATCTTTCACACCCTCGTATTCTTTCAAGAATGTCTCACATCGGCAACTAAACTCCTTCAAGAAAACGCTGGTCACTTTACTTGACAAGACTCGATTGGATGGAACTGTACTTAGGTATGTTATAAAAATGAGAAAATTCAGCCATCGTTACAAATATTTTTAAATACAAACATTGAATAATTAAACGTAATCTGGCCTGTTTCCTTCAAATTACTTGATGAATGATTGGTTGTATTTTAGTGGCATGTTGCGTAGTTTTATCTGTGCATAGCTTTGTGCAAGCACGCAATGATTACAATGTACGTCTCCACTTGTATAAATGCAGTCATTACTAAACACGATTATAATATATTCAAACAACATCACCCCCAACAACACGATTCGCACGCATACACGGCTACGAACTTACACACGTATAAACATACACGTTGGTGGTAATTGTATGCATTCGATTTTATGGCGATGGTATCGAATTTGCAATTCAACTCTTCCTCTGAACGTGTTTCAGTCGCAACTTTCTGGAGCTGAATATCTACATGCGCGACCTGCGTGTCCAGGAATACGAGCAGCTTGAAGCCTACACTCTCGTTGATTTACTAAGTAATGTGTGTTTTATTGCGCTGTTTAATCAGAGAAAAGCAAGAACAGTTCACTTCAGTTGTTAGTAGACCGCTATTACGGGATAACGTCGCTGTTATTTTTTGTACTCATTGATCAAATATCTGGTTCACAAATAACTGTTTAGCCGATCTAGCCAATGAACTGTCTATTACGTACAAGATTCGAGTTGTTTTACAATTATTCCAATACGTTAGAAGTACAATTTGTTTGGTTTGCCTTGTTCACGTCTCCACAAAATAATGTCGTTAGCAAGCGCAGAGTCAATTCATGGCTCTTGCTGTTAAAATGTGTGACTGTTTTTTGTACGATTAATCGCCTTCGCTTCGATTGTCGCCAGATGTTACAAAAGGACATTAACCTAGAAAAGTATACCCCAGAACATTAGTTCCGGGCACTATTACTGGACACAACACAACAAGCGGATAATATCCGCAATGATACAATGTCTTCAACGTAGGATCAATGACTAGGACGTTATAATAATATGATAAAATATGTATCACAATATGGATTCGATGATACCTTTAAGCTTAATTGTTAGAATGCGTCTTATGATAGTAAACATTACACCTGGGGGATATTGTCTGGGCTGTTGTCACAGGACGTAATGTCCGGGGGTAACACCCCAGATCACCAACAAGCAGCAGTTGCAGTAACTTTCATGTCACACGACTCACTTTCACAAACAATCGTGTTACAGGTGACATCGGGGGTTCGATGGGGCTGCTCATTGGCGCGAGCGTCATAACCCTGGTCGAAGCAATAGACGCCATCGCGATGACATTGGCCGGCCGGTGGCGTAAGAAGAAGATGCGACGACGGCGACCATCGACAAGGGAGACGGATAGTGAACTGTGAAATGTTTGTACAACAACCGATGACAATACAGCGGAACCTGCCTGATAATAGAATGTCACCGACTAATTCTGACTGTTTTTTCATCCGTGATTTTAATGTGTTAAACTTTGGTCACTGCGACATGAGACTGGTAGATCTCAATGGACTTGAACACTTGGCTTCGAATAGCGGTGGCCTATTCGTGCATACGTGCGAAAAGCGAAAATCAAGAAAAAAAATTTTATTAGTTTAGAGTTATCAAGCTAATTAGTTAGACAAACGTATTATACTAACAGTGGGCTGGTGGTGGAAGGACACGTTCCGGCTTGGTTTGACAGAGGTTTAATTGCGGCATGAGTGAAAATGCTCATCAGACTGGATAGTTTAAATGAGTTATATTTTAACTTATTCCGCAGACAGTTTACCTTTTTCCCGTGATGTTTCCGTTGCTACAAGCTGTCTTTCTCCGACGGCGACCGCTAGATACTAAACATCGGAAAAGTAGATGAACAAATCAGCCACAGCAGACCATATGACACAGAAAATCACATAGTAGACTGGGAGGGGGCCAAATTTGTGGACAGGGAATCGGACTGGAGGACAAGAGGCATCAAAGAAGCGATATGGATTAGAATAGCCAAAGACAGCATGAATCGAGATGAAGGCCGATACCGACTCTCACACATCTATGACGATCCCAAAAAGAGCAACCCAGGGCACACGTCTGAGCGGGACTACCGTGTCGCAATCTAGCAGTAACTGTCTGAAGAAGACTGCTGAAAGCAGACGAAACGTCGCGGGAAAAAGATAAACTGACTGTGAAATAAGTAAAAATATAACTAATTTCATTGCAACATGTTGTACAAAATTCGTGAAAATGTGGGGAATACAAAGAGTATGCAGGTCCTGGTACGTGACTGAACGACATTTCAAAATAGAGAAATTGTCATCAACCGACGAATTGATCAGTCACAGAACGGGGGAACAATGCGAATACAGTTAACATTTGGCGTTGATGTGCATTGCCTTTCATGTATATTTCCTGTTCGCATTATTTTAGTTAGGTGTGGATGAATCCAACTTTGTTGTAGAAAAGGTTATCGCCAGGTTTTGAACGTTGACTAGATGTGATTGTGTTGTTTGTTGTTTTGAACGTTATCTAGATGTGATTGTGTTGTTTGTTATTTGTTGTTTTGAACGTTAACTAGATGTGATTGTGTTGTTTGTTGTTTTGAACGTTATCTAGATGTGATTGTGTTGTTTGTTATTTGTTGTTTTGAACGTTATCTAGATGTGATTGTGTTGTTTGTTGTTTTGAACGTTATCTAGATGTGATTGTGTTGTTTGTTGTTTTGAACGTTAACTAGATGTGATTGTGTTGTTTGTTGTTTTGAACGTTAACTAGATGTGATTGTGTTGTTTGTTGTTTTGAACGTTAACTAGATGTGATTGTGTTGTTTTGAACGTTATCTAGATGTGATTGTGTTGTTTGTTATTTGTTGTTTTGAACGTTAACTAGATGTGATTGTGTTGTTTGTTGTTTGAATTGTTGCTGGATACAGTAAGAAATATCAAACTTTATGTGGTACGTTTATACTATTCTTATTGACCAGCGTTGAATTATTTAAGCCGTCCTTGAATGATCGAAGCTCTGACATCCGCCGACAGACTAGAACAAGGTGAACAACCACTGCAGGTCCAACTTACGTAGTATGTCGGAGGATATCTTCATGATGTAGGGATAAGGTTTCAGCATAACACATCTAAGGTAGCACCAGAAACATTGCGAAGCAGATTAGCATTGTTACGTTAAAATAACATTCGAACATAATATAATTAGTAATATGAACATAATATAAAATAACTACATTTTAGATTAATATTTAGTTATTTCGTAGAACTACCATTTCGAATAATTCCCTGTTATGAATTATTTGCGCTGTGTAATATCGACGTTTTCTCTTTGACATTCGGAGAATATGCGTGTGACCAACATGCTTACGACGTGTTCGTTCTACGTCGGGACGGTGGGAGGAATTCAGCTGTTTTATATAAAAGGTATCGCCAGACTGCGCGAAATAATTATAATATATTCCCTTTTCATTAATTATACATCCCCTTTTAATCAGATGTTTACTTTATATGTACACTAATCATTTAAATGTATCATGGAACAATTCCATGTCATTGCATTTCTCCACTACCACTGGTGTGAAGCAGGGTGGGGTGTTGTCCACCATTTTATGTTCTATCTACATTGATGAAATGTTAACAAGACTGCATGTCTGGTTTTGGTTGTATGATTGGTCATAAGTACTGTGGTGTTGTTGGCTATGCTGATGATATATCTTTGGTAGCTCCATCTATATATGCATTGAACAAAATGTGTGATATATGTCTAAAATTTGCATATGAATATGATTGACAATTCAACCCGGCAATATGTCAACTTATTAAATATGGCAGTGGTACCGACTGCCCATTTTACTTTGATGGTTTAAAAGTGAAACATAGTAAAAAAAGGGTTGCATTTTGGTCACATTATTGGTCCTGACACTCACCAGGCTATGGTAAAAGATATGTGTCATGATTTTATATGGCGTGTAAATGCATTGTCTGCTAATTTTTGGTTTTATAATATAAACGTAAAACGTCAATAATATATGTCGTACTGTACATCTTCTATGGTGTATGTCTGTGGAACTTACAAAACAAACATCTTGATATGTTTTATACTACACGGAGCAAAGGTATCAGAAAACTGTTTAATCTACCAGTTTACACGCATTGTAAAATGGTGCCACTTTTAGCCGACTGTTTACCGATTCAAATTCAAATTATGAATCGAATGGTACGATTTATGTAGAGATGCTTGAAATGCAGTAACTCTAGCCCTGTAATGGATCATACATGTCTAAATGTTTTAACTATATCATGTCCAAATTCAAACTTGATGCCATGACATTCTTTCGAATGAAGTCTAATAATTTTTATGGTATGATTCAAGACCATTACCAGGAGGGGCTGGATGATGAACTAGTATGTAGAGTCTCATTTGCAAAAGATGTATTACATAATATAGATAATGCGGGTAGCTTTTCTTTTTTAGCCATTGACGAGCTGAGCTCATTGCTTACTGTTTTATGTACACCGTAACTTATATACATTGATGTAGTCGAATTGTAAAAAATTTAGTACGAATAAATGTATTATTATTATTATACATTATATTTAATAACACATAACAAGCGACTATGGATATATAATTTCTTTGGGGTTGAAACGTTTTTTGACGTAACTTGAATGCTTCGATATTATGCAAATCGGTGTTCAAAATGGGTAAAAGTCGTATTTCGCTTTGAAGCCCCTGTGGTAGAAGATAGGAAGGAATGAAAACTATGTATTATGATCCAATACCGACTAATCTCTGCCCTGGAGGCCCCACAGTTCCAAATCCAGCACTTGTCAGTTATTACTACGTACAATATTGGTGTTACGTGTTACATAGCACAGCATGATACGGATTAGTAACGTCTTAGAATAGCTTCACTGTACAAATGATTGCGTTATGTTATATCAAGCAATACAATACGAAAACATTGCATACAAAAATTAGTTGTCTCTGTCTCTCTCTCTCTGTCTCTCCCTGTCTCTCTCTCTGTCTCTCCCTCTCTCTCTCTCTCTCTCTCTCTCTCTCTCTCTCTCTCTCTCTCTCTCTCTCTCTCTCTCTCTCTCTCTCTCTCTCTCTCTCTCTCTCTCTCTCTCTCTCTCTCTCTCTCTCTCTCTCTCTATCTCTATCTCTCTCTCTCTCTCTCTCTCTCTCTCTCTCTCTCTCTCTCTCTCTCTCTCTCTCTCTCTCTCTCTCTCTCTCTCTCTCTCTCTCTCTCTCTCTCTCTGTGCTGTCCATCCTTTTCGATGATGACATCAAAGTAGGGGAGTGTCCATATGTTTTGCTCTCCGAAGAGATGTCAGTCCTACCTGTGTAACAAAGCCTCTGCAGCAGTCAGCACAGAAGACGGTAGGTACAGAAGCACCCAGAAGGCCATGCCGACGATCGTGACCATGTAGATATTTTTGTCCTAACTTTTCTTCTATGTGTAGTTATCCATAGTGTAGGCCCGCCTCCGTTTGAATGCAGTCAGAATGAAATTTATACTTGACATGTTCGCCCATCTTTACACTTCTACACTTCAAATGTGGTTTTTCCATGAGATCCGAAGGATTTGTCGCAGTTGCAGGATATGCACATGGGAACATTTCCTGATGTGGCGACTGTGGAGTGTATATGTCTCAGCTGAGTACAGTAGGTATGGAAGTACAATCGCCTTGAGCACCTTTTACTTTAGGGAGACTGTAATGCCGTGTTGTGGTGACCACACGCCCTTCCACAGTCCTCCAGAGGCTCCGGAGGCAGCGTATATACGATTTTTAATTACCACGTCGATGTTGTTGTCAGACTCAATCGTGCTGCCCAAGTGTGTGAAGTTCTTGACTGCTGCTACCCGACATTGATTATTTACCCATAGTTAGATATTGGAATGATGAAGGTCGGAAAGTATCCACTCGTTGGTGGGCCCTGCGCGCGACACTTCCGGGTCCCCAATCTGGGTCTTGTCAATGGAGAGGTTATGTACTAGCGGGGAGACTGACGCGTTCGGCACCTTTTCATTCCAAGAAACTAGCTAGCGTGTGTAGCTGAAAGCGAGAATATTAAGCAAGAACTACATACTAGACTAGAGCATTAGGTGCAGCATCACATAGACCTGTGTTAACACACAACACACACACACACACACACACACACAAACGCACGCACACACGCACGCACACACGCACACACAAATGGGCAATACACTTTTTGCAATCTTCCAAAAGTGTTTTTAAATTTTGATACACACTAGATACCACACAAAATGTGTGTAATAAACATGGCGATGTGCTGTGTGGTTAAACGCTGGAGAAATCAAGTCCAATTATCTGTTACGTACTCATTCTATTTCAATTTATAATCTGCCTTTCAGACATAGAACTTTTTACACGGTTTTAGAACCTTGTCTGCATCTGTGTTTCACAAAAACATGACTATGTGACACAATCTCCGGAAATGTAGGAAGTCTTGTTTTGAGGGACCAGTTGACGTTGATGTCCACAATTAGCTCAGACCAGCCACGAACGAGCCACAGATGGTAACCGGTCGGTGTAATATTTACCCAGGCGGTTTGACCTAGCTGGAGAGAACCTCTTAGGTAAATATTACAACGGCCCGTTATCATTTAAGACTATACATATGGCTTGTCTGAGCTAATTTTGGACATCAAGCTGATTCTGGTCCCATTTGATGATTTATTTCGCCAACTTATTTAAGGGTCTACATCCTAATAAAATTCGAAGTACAACCAGATTAACTGAGTTTATTTACAGTTTTATACACAATTAGTTAGAAACAACAATTAAATACAGCAAGTTGAGTAGTGTATTATGATTGTTAACTGTAGGTTTGTATCGTTCCCGACAGTACCAATTAGCGAACGTCAACGTAACCATCCATAACATTATGGCACCATGAATTCACGTCATGAAACTCTCCATATGTACGTATGTATGTATGTATGTATATAAATTTATATATATATATATATATACATATATATATATATATATATATATATTAATTTCAACAACATACAACATTATCGAATTGAATGAACAAAACATTATGGTAGAAGATGTTGACCCTGACATAATAGGTATAACCGAATCATGGGCAACCATCGATATATCAGATGCCGAATTGGGACTGACAGGATATGCAATGTTTAGGAAAGATAGAATAGGAAGAAGGGGAGGTGGAGTTATTTTATATATTAAAGAATCTATCCAGGCTTATGAAATCAATTTAGACAGAGAAGCAGATTGCGAAGAAGCTGTTTGGTGTAATATAATTACAGGAAACTCAACGTTAACGGTTGGATTAGTTTATCGAAGTCCAAACATAAGCATAGAAGAGAATGAAAAAATACAAAACGCTATAAGGGAAGTGAGCAAACGGGACTGTGTTATTATGGGGGATTTTAACCATGGGCATATAAAATGGAAATCTCTACAGAGTATGGGTAGTGAGGACCACTAGTTTTTTAGTTTTAATACAATATAGTTTCCTTTCTCAACATGTGCTAGAACCAACCAGGGGAGAGAATGTGTTAGACATAGTTTTGTCCTCACAGAATGAATTAGTTGACAATGTCAGGATATGTGAGCCACTGGGGAATAGTGACCACAACCAGATACATTTTACCATCAAAGTAAAATCAGAAAGGAATAGTAAAAAGCAGTACAGGAGAAATTTCCACAAAGGGAAATATAAGGACATAAGGAAATATTTAGCAAAGATAGACTGGAATAACACTCTGAAGAATAAGACAGCAATAGAATGCTGGAATATCTTAAAGAGTGAAATTGAATGCATCTTCGTCAAATTTGTTCACTTAAAAAAACACGGGAAACGGTCCAAAAAGAAACACTTATCGAAAGAAGCCATTAGAAAAATTAAGTATAAACAAATGATGTGGAAGTCATATAGACGTACTGGAAATGACGAAGACTACAACATTTATAAAGAAGCACTAAACCAAGATACAGCTGAAATTAGAAACTCAAAGAGAAGCTATGAACATAAATTAGCTTGTAATATAAAACATGACAGCAAGAATGTGTATGCGTATGTTCGAAGCAAACAGAAAGTTCAGGATAAGGTCGGTCCTCTAGAAGATAGTGCTGGAAATATAATTTCAGAAGGATTCTTAATGGCAGCAGACCTGAATGAGTATTTTAGTTCAGTGTTTACCAGAGAAGACACTAGTTCACTGCCAGTACCAGAGGCTAAGTTCAAGGGGCAGAATCAGACTATTTAAGACAGTTAATTGTAACCCCAGAAATGGTAGCTAAGAAAATTAGGGCTATGAAGGATAATAAATCACCTAGAGTTGATAGTATTCCATCCAAACTACTATTGGAAATTGTAGAACAAATTAGCATACCGCTTGCAACATTTTTCAACTTGTCATTAGAAGAGGGAGTGGTTCCTTTAGAATGGAAAGAAGCAAACATTACACCGTTATTTTAAAAAAAGGTTCGAGAAACAAGTCGAATAATTATAGACCAGTTAGTTTAACATCGGTGATTTGTAAATTATTAGAAAGACTAATTAAAGATCACATGGTGGATTTTCTTGTTAAACATAACTTGATAAACCCATCTCCACCTAACGAAGTTTCTAAAAGCGAGGTCATGCTTAACAAATATGTTATGTTTTTTGGAAGATATCACTAAGTGGGTAGATGATGGATCACCAGTAGGTATCATCTACTTAGATTTTCAAAAAGCTTTCGACAAAGTGCCACATCAAAGATTACTGCTTAAACTAAAGGCCCATGGCATAGGAAATGGTATAATTAACTGGATAGAAAAATGGCTGATTGACAGAAGACAACGGGTAGTTGTTGATGGGGAGGCTTCAAACTGGAAATCAGTTTTGAGTGGGGTTCCACAGGGATCAGTACCGGGACCTATATTATTCTTAATATATATAAACGATTTGGACTATGATATAGCTAGCAAGGTGTTGAAATTTGCAGATGATACAGAAGTGTTTAGAAGGATTAAAATGATGGAGATAGACAGCATTTACAAGATGATATTGACAGGTTGATCAAATGGTCTGAAAAATGGCAAATGTTGTTCAATTTTGGGAAATGTAAATGCCTTCACACAGGACATGGGAACGAATATGTAGAATATACAATGGAGGGAACTGTACTAAGTACTACTGTAAAAGAAAAAGACTTAGGGCTGACAATTAGTGCTGACATGAAGGTTTCAGAGGAGTGTGGAATTGCAGCTTCAAAAGGAAATCAAATCCTTGGATTGATTAGGCGAAATATAGCATATAAAGAAAAAGAACTATTAATGCCGCAGTACAAAACAATAGTTAGGCCTCATTTAGAATATTGTATACAAGCGTGGAGGCCATACCGCAAGAAGGACATAGATATGCTAGAAAGAGTACAGAGGAGAGCGACTAAAATGATACCAAAACTGAGGGATCTTAGTTATGAAAAACGCCTAAAAGAATGTGGTTTAACAACACTAGAGACCAGGAGATTGAGAGGAGATCAGATAGAAGTGTTTAAAATATTGAATGGTCATGAAAATATTGATAGAAATATGTTGTTTTTTTCAGTTAAGAAAGATAGAAAGACTAGAGGACATGAAGTTACATTAGTCAAGGAGCAGTGTAGATGAGACGTAAGAAAGTTTTCATTTTCACAAAGGACTGTGAATGAATGGAACAGATTATCTGATGATTGTGTGGGTGCTAGTAGTGTGAATATGTTTAAAAATAAAATTGACACATACCTCAGAAGGGCTGGATATATGTAAATAAAAGGGTTGGAGTCTCGATAAGCCAAAGGGCTTCCTTGTCCACCTGCCATCTAAAGTTAATTCTCTGGATGGCAATCTTGTTAAATCTTGTTAAACCTTGATAGACAACACCAACTTCACGAAATATCTACGTGGGTGCGATTTCGTCACTCAACCTGTTTGTGACGTAGACGGTTTGTACGATCATTAGCATTCAAACCTATCTTGTCTTATCAATCTTCACGCACTACTTTTACGGCGTACGGTCACAGGAGCACGTAGCAGGACCAACGACCACCGCTTTTCCTATACTGAGTTGCGTGCCCAGTACTACCAGACATTGGCCCCTGCAAAACCAACCGTGATGGAAATTACTTTAAGATAGTACTGTAATACAGTAACTAAAAAATTAAAATCTGACCTCATAAATATAAACATCATTACCAAACATGTGATTTACACAAATCTTAATCAATCACAATATTTATGACCATCCTGTTTATGGTGATTCGCAAGGATTTCATTTTCCACTTTCAAATGCTATTCTTGATCATCTGACGAGATGGATCTATGAGGGGATCCACTCCTGTGAGGTCTGATGGGCTAAAGTAAATAGTATACGGGTGAACATCATCCGATTGTGTTTAATCCTTTCTGGACCACCGGAACATTCTCCTATTTTGTAATGAGCTAGACTTTCTGTTTTTTCTCCTGATGGCTTCCAAAACAGTTACCTCCGCATCCACATATGTATGCTTGGAACAGGCACTTTGAATACAATCACTCAACCTCGGAATCCCCATACATGTGATTGATATACAGCCTGTGTGTAATGCTTGAATCTCAGAAAGTTGTACAGGGAAGGCTAGATTTTCATCTTGAAATATTTTGTTTTCCTTTTCTAAGCTTGGTAGTCCTAGAGAGCCTGCTAACATCCTTGAAATATTTTGTTTTCCTTTTCTAAGCTTGGTAGTCCTAGAGAGCCTGCTAACATCCTTGAAATATTTTGTTTTCCTTTTCTAAGCTTGGTAGTCCTAGAGAGCCTGCTAACATCCTTGAAATATTTTGTTTTCCTTTTCTAAGCTTGGTAGTCCTAGAGAGCCTGCTAACATCCTTGAAATATTTTGTTTTCCTTTTCTAAGCTTGGTAATCCTAGAGAGCCTGCTAACATCCTTGAAATATTTTGTTTTCCTTTTCTAAGCTTGGTAGTCCTAGAGAGCCTGGTAACATCCTTGAAATATTTTGTTTTCCTTTTCTAAGCTTGGTAGTCCTAGAGAGCTCATAACATCCTTTAAATATTTTGTTTTCTCTTTTCTAAGTTTGCAACTCAGAGAGCCTGCTAACATCCTTGAAATATTTTGTTTTCCTTTCTAAGCTTGGTAGTCCTAGAGAGCCTGGTAACATCCTTTGAAATATTTTGTTTTCCTTTTCTAAGCTTGGTAGTCCTAGAGAGGTTGCTAACATCCTTGAAATATTTTTGTTTTCCTTTTCAGCTTTGGTAGTCCAGAGAGTCATAACATCCTGAAATATTTTGTTTTTCCTCTTTTCTAAGCTTGGTAGTCCTAGAGAGCTCAAGCAACATCCTTGAAATATTTTATTTTCCCTTTCTAAGCTTGGTAGTCCCAGAGAGCCTGCTAACATCCCTGAAATATTTTGTTTCTAAGCTTGGTAGTCCTAGAGAGCCTGCCAACATCCTTGAACATTTTGTTTTCTCCTTTCTGCTTGGTAGTCCTAGAGAGCCTGCTAACATCCTTGAAATATTTTGTTTTCCTTTCTAAGCTTGGTAGTCCTAGAGAGCTCAACATCCCAACATTTTGTTTTCCTTTTCTAAGCTTGGTAGTCCTAGAGAGCCTGCTAACATCCTTGAAATATTTTGTTTTCCTTTTCTAAGCTTGGTAGTCCTAGAGAGCCTGGTAACATCCTTGAAATATTTTGTTTTCCTTTTCTAAGCTTGGTAGTCCTAGAGAGGTTGCTAACATCCTTGAAATATTTTGTTTTCCTTTTCTAAGCTTGGTAGTCCTAGAGAGCCTGCTAACATCCTTGAAATATTTTGTTTTCCTTTTCTAAGCTTGGTAGTCCTAGAGAGCCTGCTAACATCCTTGAAATATTTTGTTTTCCTTTTCTAAGCTTGGTAGTCCTAGAGAGCCTGGTAACATCCTTGAAATATTTTGTTTTCCTTTTCTAAGCTTGGTAGTCCTAGAGAGCCTGGTAACATCCTTGAAATATTTTGTTTTCCTTTTCTAAGCTTGGTAGTCCTAGAGAGCCTGCTAACATCCTTGAAATATTTTGTTTTCCTTTTCTAAGCTTGGTAGTCCTAGAGAGCCTGCTAACATCCTTGAAATATTTTGTTTTCCTTTTCTAAGCTTGGTAGTCCTAGAGAGCCTGCTAACATCCTTGAAATATTTTGTTTTCCTTTTCTAAGCTTGGTAGTCCTAGAGAGCCTGGTAACATCCTTGAAATATTTTGTTTTCCTTTTCTAAGCTTGGTAGTCCTAGAGAGCTAACATCCTTGAAATATTTTGTTTTCCTTTTCTAAGCTTGGTAGTCCTAGAGAGCCTGCTAACATCCTTGAAATATTTTGTTTTCCTTTTCTAAGCTTGGTAGTCCTAGAGAGCTAACATCCTTGAAATATTTGCTTATAATTAAAAACAGCCATTGTTTTAGCCTTTTTTGAGATATTTTTGTATTTTCATTTAATAATGAATGCTTGATTTGCCAATATTGTTCTGCTAACATCCCTGTCCTGTCTGTCCATAACCATCCCTTTAAATGCTGATATTAAGCTACATTGATTTGATTTGTGGACATACTTGAACTATAATCCCTTATTTTTGTATGGTTTTCTGGAGGGGCGTAGCAGAGAGGACTATTGACAGGAGAGTTTCTGGCTCTTTGTGTTCTGTGTAGTGGCAGGCAAAATACCATGTATAATTTGAATGAATTGTTTACGTGATATTCAGATACACTTAACAATTCACACTTAGGGCAGATGATATTAATAAAAAACCATGACTGTCATCAGTCATCAAAAGCGAAGAAAATGGTCAACAGCTAATATTAAGATATATAGATCTAAATATTGTTTTGTTTTACAGGGGTAATTGGAATCGTCTGTGGTGCCATCTGCATGACAAAATTACAGTACCAAAACAACTGTGCAATGCAGACTGTTATCAGTAGATTGCCAGCCAACAGTTGGCTAAATGATGATCTTTGGGACAATACAAATTAAAGCGGTGAAAACCGTCCAGAAGTAGGCATCTGTTTGTATTTTGTTTTAAGACCAGATATAGCAGGTAGACAGAACTATTTTTTATTTATGCAAATTGTGCAATAGATTGGGTGTTACTTAGTAAAACATATATTGAACTTATTTTCACCCAGACCCCCGTTTCCATGGTAACAAAGAAAATGTCCACCATTCACAGTGTGACAGACGCGACATTTTCAGGGACGGAATTGGTTAATTCTTTGCTACTCGTTAACAGCAACTTACTGATTAATGGTTTTGAATCTGTGAATTACAAATGGTTCAAGTTGTGTACAGCATATTTTTCCAGATTTTTCTCCCTCGTACTTTCCCTAGAAAATAAGGTGTGACAGATGCGACATAAGGGGACGGATGTTTGATAGTTTCCACTAATTATGTTTTGATTAATTATAATATTTGTTCAATTTTTTTTGTTTAATCAATTCAGGATGGTTTGTTAGGCAGAAAAAAATTGTGTTATGTTAATTTGGCAAATTACCTTTTTAAAAGAAAGATTGTGATACAACCACTGCTCCAAATTGCCTTCTCTTGAAAAACCAACACCTTGTTCCCCCCAATATGTTTGTAACAGAAGAGGAGGGGAGATTATTCCTTATATAGCTGCTATTTATTTAATGGTTGCAAATTGTGTACTTTTAGTGTTTATGTGCTGCTTGACTGAGTTGACTTGGGGGTGATTTTGGTTCACGCGCTTTAACTATTGTTTACATGTCCGGCATATTGTTTAGAAAAGTTTGGGTGGTTGTTAGGCAAAATTATTTATCGAACTAAGACTTTTAAATTTATATTATTTATTGTAATTGTGTGTATATGCACGTATAGAGGTGATGATAAATTTGCACGTTTGTTAATTTGGGGAAATGACAATCTTTAAAATTTGAGAGATTAGGTATAACATAGGATCTGGAAAATAGAAGACACGACACCTGACGCATGCGCAATCCAAAAACCCTTTTGCTATTCAGCTTTCTTCTAAACACTAAACTCTTTACTGAGCAATGTAGTTCATTCTGCTACTTTTCTAGCTTGCCTCTCCAGCATATCTTAGAACATCTCAAAGCGAGATCTTGCGCATGCGTCAGGTGTAGTCGAATCCGTTTTATCGCTCCGATATTTACCGATATTATTTACGATTTCCAAACGTTTCTTTCGTTCATAAATGAATGAGGCACTCGTATAATTACATCGGAATACAATCCCACGGTTGTGGTTGCAATATGACATACCTAAACCACGTTTTTGACAAATTAGCTTCCCTAACAGGTCATGGGAATGAAGAGGTAAAATATAAAATGGGGGGTACTTTTCTAAGTACTACTGTAAAAGAAAAGGACTTAGGGTTAACCATTAGTGCTGATATGAAGGTTTCAGAGCAGTGCGGAATTGCAGCATCAAAGGGAAATCAAATCCTTGGATTAATTAGGCGAAATATAGCGTATAAGAAAAAAGAATTAATAGTACCGCTGTACAAAACAATAGTGAGGCCTCATTTAGAATATTGTATACAAGCATGGAGGCCATATCGCAAGAAGGACATAGATATGCTAGAAAGAGTACAGAGGAGAGCGACTAAAATGATACCAAATCTGAGGGATCTTAGTTACGAAATACGCCTAAAAGAATGTGGTTTAACAACACTAGAGACCAGGAGATTGAGAGGAGATCACATAGAAGTGTTTAAAATATTGAATGGTTATGAAAATATTGATAGAAACATTTTTTTCTCAGTTAAGAAAGATAAAAGGACCAGAGGACATGAAGCTACATTAGTAAAGGAGCAGTGTAGATTAAATATAAGAAAGTTCTCATTCTCACAAAGGACTGTAAATGAATGGAACAGATTATCTCCTGATTGTGTTGGTGCTAGTAGCGTGAATATGTTTAAAAATAAAATCGAAACACACTTAAAAAAGGCGGGATACATGTAGATAAAAAGTATTGGACTCTCGATAAGCCAAAAGGCTTCCTTGTCCACCTGCCATCCAGAGTAATTTTCTGGATGGCAATCTTGTTAAATCTTGTTAAATCTTGTTAAATCTAACAACCAGCCTAAAACCTACAAAACAAGATGGCGAACTAGTAAACAACGGGTATAAAGTGCGCGAAACCCAAACCACCCCCAAATCAACTCATAAATCGGTGCATTCTCCCAGCGACAAAGTAAAACCTGTTATTATCATTACTAGTTATGTTTATATACTATCAGAAATCAAGCTGAAATAAACAGTAAACACAATAAACTGTATACCAATAAATGAGTGCATAGACCAGTCCATAGTCAGACTGCACACAGGGAATTATCGTGTTAGTTGGGTTTTCAGTTTGACTCATGAACCAGTATGAGCTGGTTCAACATACACACATGTAAATATATACTTTCACATAAAGCTTACGTATTATACTATTACAAATCCGGATTGTAGGCTGTCAAAAAACAGCAACAACAACAACTAGTCACTAAACCTTTTACACGGACAGATATTTTATAATTATTTATCTTTTATTTTTTAATATTACCTCAGAACACGTTTTAAGTGTGGGTGTGTTTCTTAATAACTACTTGACAGTTTTATCAATTCTTAACCACTACCACTCGAGTTTGTGACATGGCAGGCTCCGTACGACATACCCCTACAAGATGCACTTTTATATGTACCCTGTTCATGATTTTATGTCTGCAGATCACTTTTAGGTTTTTAAATGATCCCAATTTCAAAACGTTTGAGAGTTTCCAGAGCAACACAAACGAGACCTATGTCAACGCCAAAGCTAGACAAGACATCCATTCTGTCACGTCCTACTACATTTACAGTCCCATATGGAAAACCATAGCCCAATTGAAATGTCTCAAATCCAGCACCTCCACTGGATTACTGATCACTCCTCTACCGTACAAACCCAGGACAACAACAACATTCTCCATACTTCTATGCATCATGCTATCAGGAGATGTTCAACTAAATCCAGGCCCCTCTAACTGTCACTCATGTAAGAAATAACTAAAGTCTAATGCACTCATCCTAACTTGTAATGATTGTAATAAATCAACACACATCAAATGCGCCAGGATATCCAGACAAGAATTTAACAACACTTACAGAAACCTAAATGTACCATGGCACTGTTCAAATTGCTCAGCACCCTGTGGCATTTGCCATGGGGATGTCCTAAATGACCATAAAGCAATTCAGTGCGACCACTGCCTAAACTGGATCCACACACAATGCTGTGCAACAGATGACAATGAATACAAACGATTAATAAATTCCTCATGTTCATGGGCCTACCCCGAATGCAACTACTTCAACTTCACAAATTCTTTCTTCAGAGATACAGAAATCCCAACAGCAAATCCCTTTTATCCTTTGGACAGTAACAGTCATAACCTAAACGAAACCACCAACAACAATACAACTAATAGCAAGAAAGCATATAGACCGAAAAAGATACCAAACTTCAGATGCATCCTCATAAACTGCCAAAGCGTTAAAAAGAAAGCCTCAGACATCGAAGCACTAAACAATCTACACAATCCATCTGTGCCACAGAATCATGGTTAGATCCCTCAATAAAAAATGGAGAAATATTCCCAAGCAACTTTAACGTCTTTAGAAAGGACAGAGAAACAGACACTACCGGAGGGGGGTATTTCAAATATCAAAAGATGACCTCATCACAAGCCACCTACCAGATTTAGACACTAGCAGTGAGAGCATTTGGACTGAAACCCAGATAACAGGAATGAAACCAATAATCATGTGTATCCTCTATCGTGCCCCAAATGACTCTCATGGAACTCAAATCGAAGAACTAGACCTAGCCCTTTCTAAATTAGGTAACAAGATCAACACACATAATGTCATCATTACTGGCGATTTCAACATCCCTAACATCAATTGGGAAATTCACCAAGTCACACCTAACAATGGATACAGTAAAACTGTTGCCAATAAATTACTCTCTCTTACAGAGGAACATGGACTGATCCAACATGTCAAGGAACCCACGCACAGACAGAGAAATGCCAATAATATTTTAGATCTTGTCTTCACCAATAGACCTGGGTTAATAAAGAAAATAAATGTAGTAGACGGAATAGCAGACCATAGCACAATCATCATTGATGTAAACATCTCGCCCAAACGCAAACATCGTCCGAAACGTAAAGTCTTCATTAGAAATAAAGCCGACAACATTAACATCCAGAAATCTCTTGAAAACTTTACACATGAATACATCTCTCAAAACCAAATAATGACAGTCAGTGACAAGTGGAATCTTGTTTCCACGAAAATCATCTACATTATGAACCAATATGTACCACACCGTCTTACTATTTCAAGACACAATCTTCCGTGGTTCAATAAAGATTTAAAGAAAATGTGCAAAAGAAAGAAACAGCTATATAACAAATAAAAAAGAACTAGAAATCCAGAAGACTGAAAAGAATTCTGTGACATCAGGAGAAACATGCATAAACACCTTCGTTCTGCTAGACTATCCTACATAAGTCAATTCCTGACAACAACAATAACAGAGAAACCTAAATCATTTTGGAGCTTCATTTCTAAACCTAGACAGGATAACCATGGTATTGGGGACTTTAACATTGCGGGTAATATCATTAGCGACGACAAACATAAAGCAGAAGCCTTAAATAATCAGTTCCAAAGTGTCTTTACACACGAAGGAAATTCCACCCTACCAGATATGGCCAGAAGTCCACATGGAGAAATTCCCAAACTAACAATTTCACTTAAAGGAGAACTTGATCAACTTTCCAAAATTAACATTTCTAAATCGCAAGGACCAGATGGCATTCCACCATGGTTCTTAAACAGATATGCCTGTCATCTAGCACCAGTAATACATGACATTTTCCAATCATCTTTTGACTCTGGACAAGTCCCCAATACCTGGAAAGAAGCCAATGTAACAGCAAATTTTTAAGAAAGGAAGTAGAGCAGAAACATCTAACTACAGACCAATATCCTTAACACATGTGGTTTCTAAACTTCTTGAACACATCATACATAGTCACATTATGAAACACCTTGAACAGCACCGCATTCTAACTGACCACCAACATGGCTTCCATGCCAAAAGATCAACTGAAACACAATTAATTCAAACAATCCACGACATAAGCAAATCACTTGATGAGAAGAAATCTGTAGACATGGCCATCCTTGACTTCACCAAAGCATTCAATAAAGTTCCACATACAAGACTAATCCACAAATTCAAACACTATGGAATCACAGGCCCAATATCATCATGGATAAATAGCTTCCTTACAGGAAGAACACAACAGGTTGTTATAAATGGATCCAAGTCAACATCAACTCAAGTCATTTCTGGGGTACCACAGGGCACAGTACTGGGGCCCCTACTTTTCCTACTTTACATAAATGACCTGCCAGACAATCTTTCCTCAACTGTTCGCCTTTTTGCTGACGACTGCTTGTTATATTCACCGATTAAAACTGACCAAGACACATCTGTCCTCCAAAACGATGGCTCAAACTTGAGAAATGGCAACACACGTGGCTTATGAAATTCAACCCCACTAAATGTTACACAATAGCCTAAAGAAAACCGACACCAAATCTCTACACCTTCTGTGGACAACAATTTAAATCTGTTGAATCACACTGTTATCTTGGCATACATATATCAATTACATTAAATTGGACAATACAAAGCAACTCAGTCACAAGAAAGCACAACAGACATTGGGAATTATTAAATAAATTTAAATAAATGCCCAACCCAAATCAAGTCCATAGCCTACACAACCCTTGTCCGCCCTATACTTGAATATGCGTCAACATCATGGGATCCACATTGCCTAAGAAATATCAAACTCACAGAAAGAATCCAGAGACAGCCGCCAGATTTTGTAAGAACAACTATTCTAGAGAGCCAGGAATGGTTACACAACTCCTTAAAGATCTCCAGTGGGACACCCTCCAATCAAGAAGAAAAACCCAAAGACTTAGCATATTATA
This sequence comes from Paraescarpia echinospica, assembly GCA_020002185.1. Classification (NCBI taxonomy): domain Eukaryota; kingdom Metazoa; phylum Annelida; class Polychaeta; order Sabellida; family Siboglinidae; genus Paraescarpia; species Paraescarpia echinospica. Next base: position 56,231,139 of record CM034541.1, on the reverse strand, counting down.
TAAAATGGAACATAACCTCATAGATATCCCACTAGATCAATACATCAAACGCAACACCAGATGCTCACGTAAACATAATAAACAGTTAGTACAAATCAGGCACTCGACAAACGTATTTGGAAACAGCTTTTTCCCAGTCACAATAAAAGAGTGGAATTATCTACCTCCAAGCATTGTATCAAGTACATCACTGACTTCATTCCAAATTAGTCTAGCACATGTAAAAAAATAATCTATAAGAGCCACCATGCGCACTGGCGTGAAGTGTCCATAGGACATTTTGTCAGTCAAAATACAGATACAGATACATCTCAAATGGCACAAGATTATAATTAGATACTGAGTACGTAGTACTAACCTTCTTGCGATCTGATTTCTCGGCGCGTTTGACCGAAAGTATACGTCGCTTCGACGGGTGAGGTCCGTGACTAAATATCGTCAGCACATCTCCAGGGTTCAAAAATGGACGTCAACGATATTTTTTCTCGGATCTTGTTCCATGAATTGATAATATGCATCTACTTTAAAGCACGTTCCTTCAAAATGAGCCGAACAAAGTGTATTATATTTCGAGGGCTTGCAACCAGTCCGTCCGCAGTTATGAATCCACTGTTTCAATTCTGGTCGATTCGAATCAAAGGGAAACAAAAGAGACAGCCCATTATCCTTCGCTGTACTATTGCTGCAACAGTATGCAGAACAGTCACGGCATATCGCAAGTCACGTTTTCATTGCAAACTGAACTTATACAAGTGTAACGAACCGTATGCCATGAAATGTATTGACAACTGAACCAAAGCATTTAAATAACCTAGCAAAGTCACTCAACGATACGCCATTTTTATTTTGAACTTGTAGCGTATACACTATAATTACGTCACACCTGAATAACAGATGGCGCTGCGCGAGTGACTATGCTTAGTTATTTAAATGCTTTGACTGAACCAACTACTCGACAGTGTGACGTAGCGGGAACACCGCGGTAAAAATAATGCTGCTCGTTTATTGGTTACTTTCGGCCAAGCCAACGCATCATCAGTAAGATGGTAGCCTTCATGTTATCGCAGATTTCGTTCGAATCTTCCATTTTAAGACCACATTCTGAGTAAACCACTAGAGTGAAAACTCTTAACTCGTTTAGGTGCTTAACACCAAAACGTTGCCTTTTGTTTTCCTATAAATATATGCAATGATGTAATATACATTTAGCCTTTTCGGTATCCCAATACAGGAGGGTAATAGGTAGACAATTGATTCACATTAACAAATGTTGTTTCTACACAAATGTTGCACCAACGTTTCTTTCAACAGGAAAACGACAGAGGTAGAAGCATTCAAAAGGACACAATTGGACCATAAAAAGACACAATTAAACAACACGAAAAAACACGAAGCAGCAGAGAATAAAGAACAGACTTGATCGATTAACAACAGATTTGTAGTCAAACCACGACGGTATTGATGGTATGCAATCAATGTTGGTATGGATGGCATGCAGGTCATGGGGGTATTGATGTTATGCAATCCACAGAGGTATTGGTAGTATCCAAGCCATGGGTGTATTGATGGTATGCATACCATCGTGGTATTTTGTTATTCTACTCACTTATGCTACCTACGATGGTATTAACGATAAACAAGCCATACCAGTATTGATGCTATGCAAGCCGTGATGACATTGGTGGTATGCAAGCCACATTTAGATTATATGTAATAGAAAGCAAAAGGAACGACATTATCGCCATTCCTTATGCTTTAAGAATATGCTACGAAACTAATAACTTTCGTGTATGCCACTGCTCCTAGCAGCAGTCGAAATAAGTCTTGGATCTTATACATTTAATAGGTATTATTATCATAAAAGTATTTGAATTACACCAAATGTTTGGTTATACAGACTGACTAATCAGAAACTAGCATTGTTATACACGTAGATCAGAGAATCAGCTGCAACAGTCTGTATTCAAATGCAAATGTTTCACAAACTGGATGCGATACAGCTTACTATTTGTCAATTGAAATTAAAGTTTACAAAATGTTATTATATAGGAATGTATCCAATGTGAATTTCACTACATGTTTCACAATACCGTCTTTGTAGAAAGTAGGCATATATTCATGCCAGGATACTATTTAAATAACAACAGTCATGCTAAGTTACAACTATTAATGTCAACAGGTAAAGCGAGGAGAGTGTATAATTGGGCAAATTTCGTAAAATCATGTTTGCAGCATTCAGTTGATTCAGCACTTGATTGTTTCTAAATGAAATGATATAGAGCAAGCATGTTACTAGGAATCTATGTAGTATACTACTTTCATTGTTCCAATGATGATGCTAAAAATGCAAATATGTAGTCAATCAACGTTAGTTACCATTTCTGTGTGATGACATATGTAATTAAGAATTTAGTTGTTTAGTGGGGTAGTTATACATTATGTAGTGAGTTACACATTTGTTAAACATGTCAATACCATTACCCTTCGGAATACTATTTTACAAATAAAGTTCAACACATAAAAGGTAATGATCATATGTGTATATGACACACACGCGTTCAAGGAACATGAAAAGCACACAAGAATATTCGGGCATCTGTTTTACTGGGACAAATACTTTTATTTTTGTGTATAGTTGTGTTCCGAATAAATGATATCTATGCATGTGTGTTATTGTGTGTATTTTAATAAAATTGATTTATTTACAAAAAAGTGTTGATCTTGAGTGCTTTTATATAATACATATAGGCCTACTACAGACTCTGTATAATATTATACTATTTCAATGTAATATGTCTGTTGATATTTATTAAACTATTTATTAACCACTTTTTGTAGAAACGGCCTGATTTTATGCAAATTGAGGCAGACGTGTTAAATGTTGATATCAATTTATTAATAAATTCTATAATAATTAGTCGCACACGTATTGTTTTCATTATATCCAGTTATTCATACTGTCATACTAGTAGCCAGAGCATACATATTAGGTTTGATTGCATATTACACAAAGAGAACGAAAAGTCCAGTAGAAAATATACAAAACTGGGTTAGAGTCAAATAGTGCTCGTGTGGATGTTAGATTTGTGTTGCTATGGATTTTGGTGGTCAAATTGCCTGTAAAGCCTAAAGCAGTATAACCCCCATGTCTGCTTCTAAGCCAAGTATTTAACAAAGTACAGTGGTGGAGGCACATGTACGCCAAGTATTTAACAAAGTACAGTGGTGGGGGCACATGTACGCCTAATGTTTATGCCGCTTTAACTTTACTGTTCAATCCGTATTTGATGTATGACTCTTATATGCGATTTTGTGTTTCTTAGATATTTGCCGATTTTGTAAACACCCGTGAACGAGGCATTAGTCCCGGATTTAATGGTTTCTAAATAAAGTTTAGTATTATTAACATTATTACATAATCCGTTAAATATGTGCTAAGAAACTGTTAGAAAAGTTGTTTTGAGTGCAGTACTTACGAAAATAGACCAACAGAATCCAAATCTCGCAAGACCCTGCGTCATGTTCCAAGTATAAACTTGGCATAAGAATAATAAAACTGTCGAATTTGAATCAAGATTAATTCGTTCTAATGTAAAGTGAACCATAAAAAGCTAAGGGATTTGCTGATCGTGAATTTTATTGCCGGCCTTCGGCTTCGTTGGAATTGACATTCGCCGCATTGACGGTGATGCAGTCGCACTCAGCTGCTGCTTACCTTAAACATATAGTCAAGGTCATAAAAGGTCAGCCAGTGGCTGCTCATTGGCTGCAATTTTATACACGAGGAATCACTATATTGCCTGTACACATACAGCTGTACATCAAATATGGTTTTTAGTGAAGACAACATTACCTGTACATCGAAATTAGTATATTTATAAATAGGCAATTGAAATAGAAACAGGCACCACTTTTTGTTTTTAAAAAGGGTTAACTGAAATCATATTGAGCATATATCTGATGCATTTTCGACCGCGAAAAATTGTGTACACCGTAGTTGTTGTCATAGCAACTGTAGAGGTAATGTGGTATTATCAGGCACTGTGCAGATAATATGGTAGATAGTGTAATGTGCGTGTACGTGCGTGTGCGTGTGCGTGTGCGTGTGCGTGTGCGTGTGTACGTGTGCGTGTGCGTGTGGTGTGTGTGGTGTGTGTGGTGTGTGTGGTGTGTGTGGTGTGTGGTGTGTGGTGTGGTGTGGTGTGGTGTGGTGTGGTGTGGTGTGTGCGTGTGCGTGTGCGTATGTCTGTGGTGTGGTGTGGTGTGGTGTGGTGTGGTGTGGTGTGGTGTGATGTGGTGTGGTTTGAAGTGACGTAGTGCGGAGTGGTGTGTGGTGCAGTATGGTGTGGTGTGGTGTGTGGTACAGTGTGGTGCAGTGTGGTGTGGTGTTTGTGTGGAGTGGAGTGGTGTGACGTGGTGTGGTGTGGTGTGACGTGGTGTGGTGTGGTGCAGTGTAGTGTGTGGTGCAGTGTGGTGTGGTGTGGTGTGGTGTGGTGCTATGTGATGTGATGTGGTGTGGTGTGTGGTGCAGTGTGGTGCAGTGTGGTGTGGTGTGGTGCAGTGTGATGTTGTGTGTTGCAGTGTGGTGCAGTGTGGTGCAGTGTGGTGCAGTGTGGTGTGGTGTGGTGTGTGCGTGTGAGTGTGCGTGTGCGTGTGCGTGTGCGTGTGCGTGTGCGTATGTCTGTGGTGTGGTGTGGTGTCTGGTGCAGTGTGATGTGGTGTGGTGTGTGGTGCAGTGTGGTGTGATGTGATGTGGTGTGATGTGGTGTGGTGTGGTGCGATGTGATGTGATGCGGTGTGGTGTGGTGTGTGTTGCAGTGTGGTGTGGTATGGTGTGTGGTGCAGTGTGGTGCAGTGTGGTGTGGTGTTTTTGTGAAGTGGTGTGACGTGGTGTGGTCTGGTGTGACGTGGTGTGGTGTGGTGTGGTGTGGTGTGGTGGGGTGTGGTGTGGTGCGGTGGGGTGTGGTGTGGTGTGGTGGTGTGTGGTGTGATGTGGTGTGGTGTGACGTGGTGTGGTGTGGTGTGTGGTGTGGTGTGATGTGGTGTGGTGGGGTGTGGTGTGGTTTGGTGCTGTGTGGTGTGGTGTGGTGTGGTGTGGTGTGATGTGGCGTGACGTGGCGTGGCGTGGCGTGGCGTGGCGTGGCGTGGCGTGGCGTGGCGTGGCGTGGCGTGGCGTGGCGTGGCGTGGCGTGGCGTGGCGTGGCGTGGCGTGGCGTGGCTTGGCGGGGTGTGGTGTGGTGTGGTGTGGTGTGGTGTGGTGTGGTGTGGTGTGGTGTGGTGTGGTGTGGTGTGGTGTGGTGTGGTGTGGTGTGGTGTGGTGTGGTGTGGTGTTGTGTGGTGTGGTGTGGTGTGGTGTGTATCGTCACGGCAGGTATTAGTATCCTGACTGACGCTAGTGGAGCCATTCAACTGTTAAAATGCAGTGTTATTTGAAAGTGTCACTAGAAACACTTTGTGGAGCCACTGATCTGTCTATTTCCGTATTCTTCAACGATGTCAGTAGTGATACTAGGTGGAGCCAGTGACCAGTTGAAAAGCCATGTCATCATGAGAAATTGTGTTCTTTACAATCTTGTCTACTCTCGCAACTTTCTCATAAAGCATTTTGTTGCCACGGGATGTCACACCAGTTCAAGTGTTGGCCAAATAAATCAATGGCAACCGTCCCCTCGACCCTTGTAGAAAATGAACAACTAAGAACCACCTATTCCTATTCAGAACCAGAAACAAGAACAAGTTCTCTTTCCACCCCTCTCTCTCTCTCTCTCTCTCTCTCTCTCTCTCTCTCTCTCTCTCTCTCTCTCTCTCTCTCTCTCTCTGTCTCTCTCTCTCTCTCTCTCTCTCTCTCTCTTTCAAATTGCTGCGTAAGATGATAATAATGAGGAAAAAAACCTGTTATGAAACGGCGTTGCATGTGAAGGCAATACGTTTACCGGATGGCGATACTTATGTTGCCACTTTATGTATTAGTGGAACTGACTTGACGATCATGTCAAGAAAGGCAACAGTTGATAAAATTTTAAAAGTAAGAACGGTAAACTTGACTGCAGGCGGATAATATAATGAAAAATTGAGTAAAGTTGACATTTTAGATAACATGGAGTTAGACGCAATATTTGATAAGACAATGAACCGTGCGAAAGATGCCTCTTGCAACAATACGTTAATTATTTTAGGCACAGACTGGTAGCAGGTCAGTTGAAATGTACAATACTCTGTTACCTGAAATAATTGATCAGAAAGAAACATATTTAATATTTACTTGTTGGACATGGAAATAAGTAGCCCAAATCAACGTTTATTACAACACGGTTATGCAACTTAAACAATGAGCAAACACCGTAGTAGTAATAGTAGTAGTAAAGTAGTAAAAGGTTTATTTAATGATGGTGACCATATCACGTTATATCGTGATTTTCAATGGGCCATCTCACATTACATTCTTACATCAACATTTACACAGCTTTTATAAAATATACAATTCACAACAATAACAATATAAATAATAATAAATTAATAAAATAAATAAAATAAATTAATTAAATAATAAATGATTAATATGACACTACAAATAAAACAACATCATAAATAGATTTACCAGTTCTAGAAAGATTAAAGTCAATAATAATAGTAAATAAGATCAAGATGAATTAATTAAAACAATTCACCAATTAAAAGTAAATAGTCATTCAGGCATATCAATTGAAAAGTGCAAACAATTGTATATATCCTTCTTGAGAAATGTTTAAAAGACTGTTTTAAAGGTCTTCACACTATTGGCATTCTGTGTAGATTCCGGGATAGCGTCCCATAGTTTCGCACCCTATAACCAAATGTGCGGTATCCTATGGCCAGGTTGTTCCTGTGAACACGAATGTTTGTGCAGCCGCGGGTATGATTATCATGTACACTACTGTTTAATATACATATGTCTATAAGGTAGGCCGGGGCTTGCCCATGCATGATATTATACATTACTATGGCAGTGACGCAACGTATGCGAACATCAATTGGCAGCCATCCTGGAGAGCGAAATAGTGTCACTGTTGAAACTTGTCGCCGGTCTTTCACATTCAAAATTACACGTGCATACTGCTTCATCATCTTATGAACGTTCAACAGCAAAACGTGTCCGCAACTACCCCATACGACGCAGCCGTAGTCAATCAACAGTTGCACCATCCCTGAGAAATGCAGTTTCCTTGCACGTAGCGGCATTAAGCGTTTCACTTGGTTGAACAAATACAATCGACCCCGTAGCTTGGAGCATAGCTTTGTCACATGTGCATTCCAAGTTAGGTTACTGTCGACGTATAGCCAAGTAATGTATGGGTCTGAACGGGTGTCACGATACAGTTGTTGCCATGTACGCAGAAGTTCGGTCTTGCGCGTTGTAATTTCTGCCTGGTGCCAAGTAGCAGGCCCTCTGTCTTTTCGGCGTCTAGAATCATTCGATTTTCGTTTATCCAGTTGAACAGTGGTTTTGAGTGAGTTGTTAGTGACCGGTTTATGTCTCCAACACATTTGCCGGCCCTATATAGTGTCGAGTCATCGGCATACATATCAATCCGCGTGTCTGCTACTTCGAGATTGGCATCGTTCATGAAAAAGAAAAAGAAAACAAGGGTCCAAGTATTGAACCTTGCGGCACACCTATCGCTACCGGAAGAGGGTCTGACAACACACTGTCATATTCCACGCGTTGGTAGCGTTCGCTAAGATAAGATCGGAACCAGGCTAGCTCCTTTTCATGGCAACCATACAACTCCAGTTTGAGTAAAATCAGATCATGGTTAACCAAATCAAAAGCCTTTCTCAGATCGACTAATACAATGCCACACAAGTTGCCTTTGTCAATGTTGCTCAGACAATAGTCGGTTAGCTTAAGCAATACGGTTTCACATGACTGATTCTTTCTAAAGCCGGATTGCTCGTCTAGCAGTAATTTAAACTCTGTAAGATAGGCGTAGAAATGGTCGTGTACGTGTCGTTCCAGAAGTTTAGACATAATTGGCAAGACCGATATAGGTATATAATTCATGACGTCGTTTGAGACAACTCTGGCCTTCTTCCATGATCGTGGAAAGTGCACCTTATTTATACTAGCATTGCAAATGTTGACTATGTGCGGTGCAATGATTTCAGCACTCAGTTGTATTAGTATACAACTGATGCCATCCAGTCATGTTGCTTTTATCGCTGACATCTTTCGTAGCTGTTTTCGAACACATTCAATAGTCATATTTGGCAATTTAAAAGACACATTTTCTGGTTTGCTTCGGCCAATAAATGACTTTAGTTTTGAGTAGTTCGACACAGTGGTTGTCGTCGAATATTTCGAAGCAATGTTGGCAAAATATTCGTTGAATTGATCAGCCATCATTTTCGCGTGTGGGTGTGGCTGACTGTTCTGGTTGGTTTGTCTCGGTTGAACCGCACTCGTTGTAACCAAATATGATTTTATGTGACTCCATATCACGCGTGGATTTGGTATTTGTTGTTCCAGTGATTTGATGTAGAAGTCTCACTTAGCTTTTCGAAATTCATGATTCACACGGTTCTTAGCACGTTTATACATCGCCAAAATGCAAGGGTCCCTTGAGTGTTTTGAGGCGTCGAACAGTCTGGCCGCTATCAATTTAGATAGGCGTTAAGCCAGGGAGGTTGCTTAATAGATTTGACACGCTTTACTGTAATCGGCGCATGTTCATTCAAATGTATATTTGTTCAAACAGGTCCAGTTTTATTTCAACGTCGTCCGTCATGTCGATCAGAGACCATGGCGCATCGGCAAGTTGCTCTAAAAAACTATGTTCATCAAAGTTTTTAATATCACGGTAACAGATGGTTGTGTGCACGTTCGTCTTGGCAAAAGACCCATTATGTTTTCGAACGACTGTCACGGAGCAGTGATCTGCGAGACCGATGGATGCGACGGGAGATGTCAGTACGTTTGTACGGTTGTTTACGTACACATGGCCGATACACGGGCGTGTCACTTCGCATATAAGTTGATCGAGTCCCAATATGATCAAGTCGTTGTATAATGTGTAGTGTGTGCCTTTCATCAAGTCTATATTGACATATCCCAACACAACTCCGTTGTCAGACATAGCGTGTTTTCAATATTTGAGACAATTTCTCGGTCTGTTCGTATTACACTGTTAGGGGTCGATAAATGAAACACACAAGGAAAGGCATGCGTCTAGGTGGCAGAATTTAAATCCATAGCAATTCTATGCCGTCACATTCGAGGTCATAGTTAAACGCTGGCGATACGTATGCCAGCAGTCCTCCACCGCGCTTCCGCTGCTATCTCGTCTCTCAGGCTGATGAAAACCGTCAATCGTAAGTTTCGCATCATGGTCACTTGACGTAAGGAAGGTTTCGGATATGCCAAGGATATCTGTCGGACCTGAAGAACACCTTTCAGTTCATGCATTTTATTTGACACATAATTTATGTTCCAGCTAGCTATTCGTATGCCTTTTCTATTTAATTCGAATCCCGTTGTCTTTGCATTTGCGACGTTTCCGGATACCAAGTAATGGCATCACAACAAGCATACGATTGTAGAATTCGTTACCGTCGGAAGGTCGCTTCAAGTGGCAATTAACTATGGAACGATATTAGGGCCATAATTCCACAATGCTACATTGTTGATTTCTGACTTTCGATTATCCTTTTACGCCTAGATTGTCGAATTATGACTTTCGATTATCCCTTTACGCTGTCATTGTGCAAGATTTTTGTCAAATAATTAACTAGAATGGCGTTTGGTCAAATATTTCTCCAAAAGATTTTCTCCAAAAAATGTTCTCCAAAATATTTTCTCCAAAATATTTTCTCGAAACGAAGTTCTCCAAACGATAATCAGGCACAAATTGGACTCAGTGACCTAAGCTAAGCTAAGATGTGCTGCCCCCTAGCGAACTACACCAACTTGCAAATACTGAAGTATCCCTTGCAAGTCAGGCCAAAGCAATTATATAATTGCTTTGGTTAGGCCTTGCTGTCAGTCACCAACGTATCTGTATCTGTATTTTGTCACGTCGTAGTGTACAGAAAACTTATATGAAGCATTTTTCACCCACATTATGACCTGTTTTATCAATGTTGGAGTTTAAAAGAACTCAAAGATGAACGGAAGAAACGAAGTGCCAAGCAGTCTGCCAGAAAACGCGAATTGAATGTCAGGTAGGTTGGTACTGTTTGTGAGCGATAATTCATGATGTTTCGAAAACTCAATATTAATATTTATTCGTACTATAACGTGTACAATTAATTGAATATTATTAACGATATAGCCGAGCATCGGAACCGTGTGCCTCAGCGTTAAAGATTCGAGCATTGAACGGGCATGCGCCAGTCATCATGTGTTTGCTCTCGCTTCCGCTAAATATGGCAATAGAGCATAGCGTAGCTTTATTTGGGATCAACGTTGGCGATACGGAACATCCTTTGAAAATCACATTTTATTAACTAATTATTACCAATAATATATTAAGTTGTGCAATTAATTAGTTTGGCTGACTAAAAAGTATTTTTATAATATTGAATGCTATTTGACATTTTAAAACCATGCCATGCTTGTCGTCATGCAAACTGATTATTAAGTCATTTTGAACTTCTTTTGATATAGACAGAATGTATTGAACATTAGATTAAAGTTGTATTCTGACAACGTTCATCTTTTAAATACAAATTTCCAGTGAATCGTCATGCCCCATACAATACATAATTTTCATCAACTCCATATAAATTTTTGTTCACACAATATGTAATTCTAATATCCAAATTAAAATTACGTATGCATGTCATGCTTATTTTTTGCAAAAGCGTAATTTATCAAATAACATCAAATGCTAAAGTGACATATACGGTAGCAAATATACTCAAATAAATAAATATTGACATTATTGTTTAGGTTGTACATACACCTAGCTTAAACTTGTGTAACTCAGAATGCAACTTTAATCTATGACGAGTAGTTTTTAACATATGACTGATAATTAAAATATAACATTTCAAATGGAGCCTGTGACCTTAAGCCAGTGGCGTTTTAAAGGTTGAATTAATATTTTCATTTGATATTTTAGAATTATTTTATTGTTAATTAAGATAGCCTAAAGTTAATATTAGATAGTCCTATTACTATTTATATGTAATGTATTTACATATATTTAAACTGGCTAATGGGTTTATAGTGTCAGTACTTAGACACTGATGCTATTCTGCAACTGTGATTGTATTTTATATGCATTACTTTACATGTTCTTTCACATATCTGTATGCTTTATTTCAATAAAATCTTCTTCTGGTGTTTCTACTCTGCTGTTGTCATAACTCATCATAACTAGTATATCATTATATGTAGAACACATAACAGAGGCGTACCCAGGATTGATATATTTGTGGGTTCCCAAATGGGTATCACAGTAACGGTGGATGTTGCATGCCATAATTCACTGTACACTGCCGTATAGTGGGGGGGTTTCTGGGCAACGAGAAAACTCCCCTGGGCACGCACCCGCATAATAACATGAACAATAATAATAATAATGACTTCTTTATTTACATACATACATATTTTACAAAACTACTATTGCCCACACATATAGGGCCTACATTAAAATAGTTCTGTATGTCCTTGCCAATACTTATGCTTTTCGTGTAATTATGATACCATAGTTTTATTCCGTTGATATTTTGTTGGCAATTATGTGCATGTATATGCTGTAATTAGACTACACTGCTTTGAGCAATTGCTTTTACAAATTACCATGGCTATAGGTGTACTAAAAGTATATTTTATTTATAATAATATGCTTTATTCGCAGTCTCCACACAACATACAAATGCATTATTGCGTTTTATAGTTGTGATATTGGCAATAGTTACATATGGCCAGTAAGTAAAATATTGCTGCTACTTGAACCATCAATAAAAAATATAATTTAGAACTACAACTGGCATGTAAATCTATATGTCAAAAGTTCTAATACCAGGAACACAATAAGCAAATTACTGTAAATAAACATTTCAGTAGCACTATAATATCTGTCAAATCCTAACACCATTTGGAACATATTGTTGTAAGAGACACATTTTCTAATAGCATATATTTATGAAAATTACATCATAAAATAGTAAACAAAGTTTTGTTTATATCATTTGAACATGTTGCGTCGTGCAAATGACTGGTGGCATTACCGAGATAATAATAGTATATATTCAATGTATATGTTCTAGTTGTCTCCAGCGCTTGGCAATGTTCTATTAACTGACTAGTCTGTATTATTGTGGTTACAATGTAATGGTCTTATGAGGTCTCATTCTTTATATGCTGGCACTGAGGGTGGTCACTACCAGGGTGCTTGTCGTCCCCAGTGGTTCTTTTACGTGCCAAATTGAGACGGGACCGACATTAATGTGATCACCGAGCCACGAGGGATACACAGTCCCCAATTTTGAGAGCCAGATTTTTACCACAAATATCATGCCTGCTCGGTCCAGGTTTCGAACTCCGAGCACTGGCATGCCAGACGGATGTGCTAACCACTACACTAGCCACACTCTCTGTATAATTTGTTTCTGCTGTTGGGATAAATAAAATGCATCCTTACCTTACCTAAAGATGGGAGGGTGTGTTTCTATATTTCATAAAAACCTTGGAGTAACATACACTATCGAGAGGGATGCGGGGGGTACCAGCCCAGCCTGATCAGTGTTTTCTTCTATGTCATGAGCAGGATAATGTCATTGTTTTTCATTTTATAGGTTAATGAAGAGGAACTCAGAATGAAACTGCCGCAGAATAACATGTATAGGGATCAGGGACGTACATGGTGGTATGCACCAACTACCCAAATTTACACTGGGGAGTCTAGAGGAATACTTATCCCAGTACGGAAAGAAGCTGGAGGAAAAGGGGAGGTCTCTACACAAAGAAAGGTGAGTTATCTTAACATTAAACTAAAAGGACTGTAGGATTAAAGATATATATGCGAATAACCACATGAGCTTAGTAGTTTGTACGTCCCTGTCAAATATGATACTGCCTCGATGAAATAATAGTTTTCTTTGTCAATGGATACCAGCAGGCTTATTTGTAAATTTATGTCTTAAAATGTAAGAACAAACATTCGAAACATAACAATAAATTATTTAGGATCAGTATTCTGGAATACCCTGCCTCATAAACTTAGAATACTCCTGACCATTAACCAGTTTAAAAGAAACCTAACAGCTCCTTACTCGTGAATTATTATTGATATTACATTATATATGTGTCTGGGTAAATATATATAGGTGAAGCACAATACTGGGCCAAAAAAGAGGACTGGACAACAAAAACAAAAAGTGTTAGCTGCTAACCAAGATACATCTACACCTAAAATTAAAGAAGATAAGATATCTTTACTCACACTGTTATGTGGCGCAATGCCAAGTGAAGTTGATCTAAAATATGAGAATGTGAAACCTTTCAGGAATAAAAAAATTGCTTGACTGATGTATGCTAGTACCTCATCAGAATCCAACCAAGACTTTTAAAATGTTAAGAATGATCAGAGCACTCTGGACGTGAAATGGTGGACACTGTAACTTACGAAATCCACGACATTGTCCACAACCACAATTTTTTTCAAACAACAATAAACCGGCAGGATGCGTTTTTTGTGTCTCTTCTTTCTTCATGGGCCTAATATACAGCACAAATGTTATCAACAGGAACTGTCCGCAAAGAAGCTGGTTATGAAATAAATATAGCGTAACTTACATGACACCAATTTGGCCCGGTATTGTTCGACTCCACAATTTTTTGTTATATATTGTACATTGTTTTCTTCAGGTTATTGCGGTATATGCATACCACCACAGACAACACACAAGGAAAGTGGTTTGTGTCAGCTGTTGTGTGGGCAGAGATGAGGAAGTCTACCTCTTATAATGTAGATGTGACCATGAACAATGATGCGGTGGTGTAAGAAGCACAATGTGAATGTGGTGCTGGGCAGGGCCCTACAGCTCACTGCAAGCATGTTGCAGCAATTCTGTTCGGCCTGACACTACTGTCAGACAGGAACTATCTTGACAGAAGTGACATGTACACAGGTAAGACGTTTAAAAAAACACTTATTTTCTGCATTCAATGTACTATGTACAAATATTGGGGCAACTGTCAATGCACAAAAAATTGCATTTAGTTTATCCCAATTTTGTACAAATAAGCTGGGTAGTTTCAAGAATGTGACACGCTCTTGTCAACATATCAGCAACAATAAATAAATGAAAAGGTTAAAATGCATATAAAATTCATAAATGTACACTTTGACTTGACATGCAGGTCCTCCAGACGTTCCATCATGCTATACCTTTTAAAGGAACTCCTATCAAGTCCAGCAGATTACATGCAATTCGTGGGAAGGACAATGCGGACCTTATATATGATCCTTAATCAGAGCAACTGCAGAACAACGACTCTACTCCAGACAGGTTCACTCTATTTGACGAAACAAATCTTATACAGCTTGTATTCCTTTTACAGACCAATTGAAAAATAGTTACTTGTCAAAACATGGGCATTAGTGGAGTCTCTGGCTTTATGTATAAAGCAAATAATACAATGTTGCTTATATCTCTACATGTACATATTTCAGGAAAGTCAACCAATGCCAGTGATGCAGCTGTTCCCTCCTGCCAATCCACATGCCCTTGCCAACGACCACAGCTACTTGAAGTTAACTCCACAAGATCAGTACTTGAAAGATGAAATGGTTAGTTATTTCCATGCTTTTCAATTCAACATACATACATCTGTATTTACACAATGTGCTCCATTGAAACAATGCACATGGTTACAGTAGAGCGCAGTTGCTCAGTGACTAGAACGTTGGACTTTCAATCAAGAGAACTTCTTCTAGACAAGTTAGTAATTTCAAAGTAGTCAGCCTCAACCACGCATATTTATTCGTATGAATATAATATTATGTTGCTTATTATGTTCAGAAAACCACCACCTCTCAATACTGTGAAAATGTCCATAACAATAACATGTAGGCCTTCGTAACATGTATCAATAGCTTGCGACTGATTTATGTGAGATAGCAGAGAATTACTGTTACTATACAAAGAATTGCAGCTCATGTTTTGTTAAGTTACAAATCCTTTTGTACATGTAAATTATAGAAGTTCTGTTTTTAGTTGTTTTTTATTTTGGTCTTTCACGAAAAAAAAGCACATCCAAAACATTACAATTTATCAATAATATGCATTTTGTAATTTATACTTCTACATTCATACATTTTGTAGAACAATTTTGTAAATTTGTTTTCCATTTCATTTAATTAATTCACTTCATCTTACTTTGCGTGATTCAATTCAAATACAGTCAGGGTTGGCAGCTAGCTTTCTGACAGAACAGTTTACAAATTGTTTGCACGTTGATGACACTGAAGCCACAGAGGCTTCGCTTCAGGGAACATACTTTCCCAGTCAGAAACCTCTAGTTAATAACCACAGTTGCCAGTAGTTGAAAGGCCATAATCATTTTTGTTTGTTAAATCAAGCCAGGAAATCCATAATAAAATGTCTTTGTTGCTCTCATAAGAGATATAACTAACAGCTGGAATCTGTCAAACCATGTTCATTTTCACAAATAATCCGACTCATTCCATATTCCAATTCATGACTTTGCTTGACAGCTTCAACACAAAGGCGTGAACTACCACAACACCACTGCAGCCATCACATGTGACAAGATCTGTGGTGGCTCTGTCGAGCATCAGTGGTCGTAGCAAAGGCAGCTCAGGTGTCCAGTCACTTCCTGAGGCTGGATGCAGCTGAGGACAATTAGAACAAACGTAAGTATTAATTGATGCTGCTCTATGCAAACGTTTTATATATATATATATAAATCATAGCATAATAACTGGAAGATATGCAAACATATGTGATTGGTTTTAACAATTATGTTTAATTCTGACCAATCTTATGTGGGTAGTTACACCATCTTTGGTTGATAAGGCTTTTGTGAAACTTTCAATTACATTCTACATTTCATTTGCAGTTCACTTTTTCAATTTAATGTTCTATTTATTTAATTTGGAATATTTGTTGCAAACATAAATTCGTAAATACACTTGAAAGTTGAAACAATATAATATAGCCAAGCCTCAGTGATTGTACTATCATAATAATCATGCCTGTGCAGTGTCAAAAATGTTCATTAGTCCCCCCCCCCCCTCCCCTCTTCCGATATCACCACTCCAGCCGAGCGGCTGAAGTTATAGTTATGGCGGCTCGGTAGCGACCAAATTTAAACTACACCATTTGGTTCAGCCAGGCTCGATTTCTGGATTCACCCCTGTATGAGATAGTTTTGTTTGTCTGCATGAGGATTTTGCAGTAATGGGTGTCTTCGTTAAATTGCATATTGTTAGAAATGCATGTGAATTAAAGTAAAGAATGTAAAGTACAAACATTTTATTGAAACTATTTGATAAGATTGACTACAAAATTATGAAAAGCACATAGGTACAATCACTGCACTTGATATGTATAATGTAATAATTTATAATATCACATACACATCACATGCACATAATATGCAAAGCAACAATAGAAACAAAAATTAGGAAGAGGTTAACAAAATGTCAGATACATATAAAAAACAAATAGTTACTTTTATCATGATTCTTTGTTGCAAAAAAACAACACTAGTTAGTACATATGATATCAAATGCTAGTTGTAGTCGAGTTGAGTGTTGCAATTCTCGTTGAATTAATACACGGCTACGCGTTCTTGTTGCTAACTTCGATAGTGCAATACATACCTTCGTACAACCTCTTTGGAATCTTCATCTTGATATGCCAAAGCATGTATGTGTTGTTATTGTTTTCGAATGCATGGGATGCCGATATCGCGTAAAGCAGGTGACCGAAATGGTGCAGTAGCTCGACAGCGCAATTGGCTTTCGCCAGCTATACCAGGTGTAACGACAAAAAAAAATTTACAATTAAAAAAACAAGTACGCATTTGTTATTAAACCGACTGTGAGCACTAGTTAAACTATTCACACATTACACATCTGGACTTAATAGAACAGGATTGGCGATGGGCAAACAAACTGATTGAGCACCTTTAAGCAAAAATTGTACTTTTGTATAAAAAAATTCACACAAATCATCAAATAAGAAATCAATAATTTTTTAGTCCAAGATTGATTTAAGTCAGTGATTTAAATAAAACGATTTAACAACTATGACAACCGATGATACATTATCGGAAAAACAAGTTATTTGGATGGGGCGCTATATAAGAAATAAATTATTATTATTGCATTACGTTCACATTTCGGAGATCAGCGAGGAGCAGGCCACTGAGTTGGAAAGGGAAAATATGAAGTAAGTGGAGGATGTCAGACTACATCATCTGACCTCATAAAACTTTGGTGCCATCTGCAAGGCCACAGAGAGGAGAGATATGGAATTACTTTTGTAGACATTAGAACACCACCTGGTTTGCATGACCGTAGTTACGAGAATGTGGCAGTGGAACAATTTGAAAAAAAAAGTTTAAAGTTCAGACTCAGGCATGTGGCATATTTGGCAGTAATCGACACAGATACAATTTTGGAAGTTAAATTTTTTTACACAGCAAGAGAAAATAACATTTCTCCCTTAACAGTTCCTTACCTGAAAGAAGCTGACGGGTCTCTTTATTTACAAGAAAACCATGACTATTACTACCAAATCCAAGGGCAACTGTTTTGTTCAAACAGATTGTTGTGTACACTTTCAAGGGACTGGTCGTGCTAACAGTGCATAGAAATGAAAAATAGTGAAAAAAAACTACTAGAATTTTACTCTTTTTATTTCGTGTCTGCAATCATAAATAAGTTCCTGTATAGGAATTATTACCAATATTAATTTTAATGCAAGTCTGTGAGAGGTCCAACCTGAATTGAACCTAAAAGGTAAAAAAGTTAAGTTCTTATATAGCGCGGTATCCGGTTATTTATACAGCTGAGTAAACTGAAGCAATGTTGAGTAAAAAAATGGGCCAAAAGGCCCTGAAGTCCCTTGGACTATATTGTGAATTTGTAATTATTAATGAAATGTTTTTTGGTGAATCATAGTTACAAATCATTAAGAGTTATGATGGAAGTAGTGTTGACATGTTTAGTAGGTCTCTAGACTATATGCATGCCAGTGAAGATACACCTGGAAATAAAGTATTCAAGTAGACCATTTTGTGAATATTTTATATATTACGTAATGTGTTATTAAAAAATACTGTCGGATTTTATCCGGATACTCTGCTATTTAGGCCAATTTCCAGTGGTTGTAGAAACCTTGCAGGAAAGTTGGTGAGCTGCAATCTCGCATGTAGCGCAGTAAAACATTGTTTAAGAAAATGCACACGCATTATCTGTTCTACTTTTGCCCCTACAACCCTCCCCCAGAAAGAAGACAGATATGAACTATGATAAAACTTATTTGTTAACAAGATACATATGCATAACGTACATTTTGACTTAAAAACAGTAGTAATGAGAGTCAAAAACAGTTGTAACGACATAATACTAATATAACTGGAGTGACGGAATAACTGCAACATGTATAGTAAAACGTGAATAATATTCCTTATAATTTTTGCCTAAATATTCTTTAACCTTTCCGAGTATACCTATGTTATTTTATTTTTTATATTATTTTATACCTAAGCTATTTTAATCCTAGATCATATCTTTATATTGCATTGATAATTATGTCTACTGCTGTTTTAAAGGTTCTCAGGTTCTACCAGTGCAGTAGGGATTCCCATTACACATTAGTTACAGCCCACAGTTTGACACAGCTTAAAATGTACATGCAATTGTTCAGTGATCTAGTGGGTGCTGTCTGTTGACACAAGCCTCTGTCAGTGACCAATTACAGTTTCCATCAAATAATAGCAGACAGTCCCCCACTGACAAACCATGAAATTTATCCAGGTAATAAAAATATTTGACAGAGTGGCCTCAGTTTTACCAAACATTGTACTCAGTTAAAAGTTAGTTTTGTGCTGGCGCATCTTCACAAGATTAACAAAGAATTTATCTTCCACCGACAGATGGTATCACACCATGATAATAAAGTAGGTTATATGCTGCTGGGCCATGTGATTGTAAGACAAAAAGAAACTTCTCGAAATGTTCCAGGCCTGTATAAAAGTGCATTCTTCATGATCGTGAGCGAACTTCCTTGCACTCCACATCAAGTCACTGGTTTGTGTTGTTGTACTGACAGTGTAGACTCTAGGTGTCTGTGTAGATGTGTCACTTGGGACCTCTGTGTGTGAACTTCCTTGCACTCCACATCATCGAGTCACTGGTTTGTGTTGTTGTACTGACAGTGTAGACTCTAGGTGTCTGTGTAGATGTGTCACTTGGGACCTCTGTGTGTGAACTTCCTTGCACTCCACATCATCGAGTCACTGGTTTGTGTTGTTGTACTGACAGTGTAGACTCTAGGTGTCTGTGTAGATGTGTCACTTGGGACCTCTGTGTGTGAACTTCCTTGCACTCCACATCATCGAGTCACTGGTTTGTGTTGTTGTACTGACAGTGTAGACTCTAGGTGTCTGTGTAGATGTGTCACTTGGGACCTCTGTGTGTGAACTTCCTTGCACTCCACATCATCGAGTCACTGGTTTGTGTTGTTGTACTGACAGTGTAGACTCTAGGTGTCTGTGTAGATGTGTCACTTGGGACCTCTGTGAGTGAACTTCCTTGCACTCCACATCATCAAGTCACTGGTTTGTGTTGTTGTACTGGCAGTGCAGACTCTAGGTGTCTGTGTAGATGTGTCACTTGGGACCTGTATGTGCAAATATGAAAGACCAAAGTCAGACCATGTCATTCAGTCTCACACCACAATAATTTTGTTTTGTAAGCCATTTGGCATACATGACACATGCATAGGTCTCCCCCGGGTGGGGGTACTGCCATAAATGGTGAGTTTGGAGAGGGAGGGTTCCTTGTGTTGTGTCCTCCTAGGGGATACATATTATATGCGGTTGCGGACAACAGACTTTTTAGTTTTCTATTTTATAAGGAAACTCCCATTTTATCAATAATAAAACTCCTATTTTTTACAGCCATTCATCACTTGACGACTTGAATGTCACAATATTTGATAAAAATTATTAAAATTTACGGTAATACTTGCATTTATCATTATGGTTTACAAGAGGTATTCCTTTAAAAATGTACGCCATTTTAATGGCCATTTATAGTTTTTGATAATGAATATACCTATTTGACCTCACAACAATGAAGACTACATGCAACCAGCAATACTGCTACTAAGAATAGCTCTACTACATGTATGCATGTAGACATAAGACTAATCTGGAATTAATGTGAAACAGTTTACATTTGTAGTATTTTGTTTGTATTCCTATGACATCATTTGGGCCATTGAAGAACTTTGAAATGTGTAAATATTGAATGTGACAGAGGAGATATGTGTACTGTTATTTTGTTTTCAGCAGTGATGACACAAGTGTGGAGATACCTCTTGTTAGTGAAGAAGTTGTATATGCAACACCACAGAAAAACAAAAAAAGGTATTTGAAACATATATGTAAGAAATATATTTTCGTGTGTTTCCATTATTATGTAGTAAATGCTAGATTAAAGCATGTAATGTAACGCAAATACATTATAGTAGAATATAATATTCATCAAGAACAATAAATTTACCACACTGAGTAATCGCCATATAATTTCAAAAGACAAATAAGAAATCCTATTACAATGTCATTATTATAATGTTTCTTCACTGCAGAACAGCATCATGAGATAGCTATGCTGTTTAGTTCGGGTTTGAGAACTACCGAAGTCGTGTTGTTTGAGGTCTATTGTAATTTACTTTCACCTCCTCTCTTCATCCGTAGCCATGTTGATTGTAACAAGCAATCATGGTTTATTCTCGTTTGCTATCAGTGTGTCACTTGGGCAGGTTGCTCCCTCACCTTTGATGTCATTGTGTAGAGTAGCAGTGTCTTCACTGTATAGTTATCAACTGTTTGTCATTGTGTAAATCAATAAGTTTGTATTGCATTGCCGTAGCAAACGTTTATGTATGCAATGCTTTGTATGTGAATTACACATTTCTGGTATGATTGAATTGCATACCAGTTGGCAATAAAAGTTGCCTGTTACCAACCTTCATTATATGTATCCATTGTTTCTTTATTACATCAAACGAGCTTTGGCCACATTAATGGTTGTATTTTTTACTCCTCCATGACAGATGACATAAATATATATATCTTTATTGTAATTGGTAACTTTGGCTTTTTCTGCAAAATGTTTCCTTTTCATTGCAGAAAAAGACATATATATATGTATACAAATTAAATTTATTTTATAAAGGTGTTATACACATGATAAAATTATATATCATCATTTCATAAACATCAAAATAATGTCTTTTGCATTATCAATTACCTCGAGAATGGGTACACATTTTAAAATGAACTGACTGTATCAGTGTGAGTGTATACACATTGTGTTGTTTACCCAATTAAACCAATCGGGCAACGTAAAAGCCTGTATACATACCATTAGGTGATGGAAACCTATCCCTTATAGCTTACACAACACAACTGGGTAAGACAACCCTGTTGCCACTTCCCAAGTGGTCAAACCGCCATAAAACAAATTGTCTGTAAGCTGCATGACGAAAGTTGTCATTTGTTGGCTGGACATTGTATGGAAACAAGTCATTCACATCTCGAAGAGCTACAAGAACTCCCGACCTTCGCAGCACTACATCATTTATGTCTCTTTCAGAAGGCAACGACCATGACTGTGACGGCAGTATAGTTGTTCTTCTGGTCGTGGCATTTGTCGACATCGACCGCAGTGACACCAATGGATGTCCTCACTATCTGATGGAGGTGTTGGCTCAGTCGGAGCGATGTCACCAGGCAGCAGATCCCGTAGGTGTGGATGGAGACTCACAGCAGTTTGGATGAAGTCACGTAGTGCATCGCGATTAACATCTTCCAACTGTAAATGTTTAAAACACGCATTTTATTGTCAATACTAATAAAGACAATGTACAGCTATCCATATTTATAAACATAAGTTTTTAGGCAGTACATTTTTAGAACCGGTTACATTGTCTTTGGATAAAAATCCAATTTATTCATGTACAGATTTCTGTAAATCACAACGACGCTGGATCAATAGATTTGCTGCCTCAAAATATGATAATGGTTTTGTTTTATTAACTAGTAAATGCCAATTATGTTCTTGAGCAAGAGATTGTTCAGTATGATATGAAGTGAACACCAGTGGCAGCTAATAACATACAAAATACCTGTTCAGACAGGATGGTATCTTGTTCTGTGTTCTTGCCTACTAGCTGTTTAACACTCGATGCTTGTCCAGATTTGAATAGGCTTCTTTATGACTTCTGTAACAATATGTACCCATTTTATTTCAAAAGCATTTCGGTAAATGTAGTCTAAAATGTAAAAAAATCAATATAGTTTCTAAAAATAAATGTACCAAGGGTTTATCATTAAATGTTGAATATGTATGGTACATAACAAATTAAAATTTGATTAATTGCATATCGCATACAATACAGCTATATAATAGGAACTAACATTCTTTACAACTTGTTTTTGTTTCTTTGGTTTTATTGCTGGCTCCTCCTGTAACAGTCAATAAACTGCTTAAAATCATGCATCCGTACAATAATGTATTGTATTGTAAGTAATGCATGTGTATACATTAACTGCATCTATGAGATGATTTATTCACTGAGTTCCAGAAGAACTTACTGTCCTACTTTTATGCTTTAATTTTATGGAACAAGGAAACTATTGTTAAATTATTATTTCTGGTGGTCCTCGCTATAAGCCCCTACTGGTTTCTAGAGAAACTCCATGGTTCCAATATTTTTTTTTTCTTCTGTTTTTATAATCCATTGTACATATGTTCACTAATTTGTACTTGTAACCGAAATAAAGTTCATTTATTCATTCATAAAATAGAGGAGTTATGCTTAATGTGCACAATGTATATTGCTAGCAATTGTAAGATTGTGGGCTAATGTGGTATGTGTGTGGCTGAGGTTATGTGTTTGTTGTATATTGGCCTTGCTGATACAAGTCCTCAGCCACAGACTGCAAAGATTCATTGAGGTCATCTGATACAGGAACACAGATTGTTGATATATCCTGGTCTTCTTCCTCATCTTCCACAAAGGCCACCATCAAGTCCTGGTTTATAATTAAGTAATAAATAAAAGTATGTATGTATTTATGCATATGATATACAAAATAATGTTGTTGATGTAAAATATGCATAATTATATATGTTTATATATATATATATATATACAGTGTATATATAATATGTATTCTATACATATATATATATTCTTCTAGTTTTACATTATCATGATTATGGTACATAATTAAATAAATTTTACACACAATTTGTTCAAAACAGAAGTTTATTTAGTTTTATTGAAACAACCTTAGCATAGGCGAACTACTGTTCTATGCTGGTGTTGATCACAGATATCCCCCCACACCCCCAGATATGGGGTCAAATACATTTGTATTTGAAAGTATTTAAATACTTGTTAAAAAGTATTTGTAATTGCATTTGTACTTTATGTTTATGAAAGTATTTGTATTTAAATATGTCAGCAGTATGAAAGACTGTATAAAGGTCTTGATAAATATTTTATTGGATTTAATTCTGATCCATTCCGGTTACAATCTTAAAATGGCATACATTTAGGTGGGCATTAGGCCTTGGATGCCCCCTTTAAATATGTTCTTTGTAGTTATTGTGAAACCATATGATATTTTATTTATTATAAATTGTTCCTGTTGTTAATATTTTACATGTTATCAATGTTAGAGATTTTGTTATGTGGATTAAAAAATACCTATATCAAACTACTTAATTATAATATTGACATAGTACTAATGATCATGAAAACCTTTGTATGAAATATTATTTGGCAGATTATTGTATTTATTGGTAAAACATGATAATGTTAAGTTGTTTGTAAATTTCGAATTGATGTGTTACGTGACAATGTACCCTTTTTAAAGATGAATTGGTGAATGTTTGGATAACTTATACTTATGAATAAACCCTCATGCCTCAATATATTTTGCAGTGTTGGTCGGCTGTGTTGTTGTTGTTTCTTTTGATAGCTGCAGTCCACCATGTTCGTGTAGCTGGTCAAACTGGATAAACCTTTCAGATGCCCCAGAGGATGGATGTCCTGGAATGGATCCATCCCGAATTTGACATTTCACCGTGCCACACTCTCTTGTTTTGACATTTCGCCTTCATCCACATAAAGTTTAAACTTTATATGTTATTATATTCAGAGCTTTCTATGATGGCGTGGAAGTGCTATCCTCCTGGAACTATAGACTACAACTAAATCGGACTCGTATCAATCTGCAACGTGATAAAATGGCCACTCAAAATCAAAGTTATATCTGACCACTACTATTGTCCATGTTAAATTATACTATTATTGTTTATTATTTTTAATGCATATAACAGGGATAGCACAGTACAACATATAAAATAATATGCATCATTGAATTTTGCAACAAATAAATTGTTAGTAAAAACAAAATGATGTCTTGTATTATAGCATAATAAATTACCTCTGGTGGACAATATTAAAATACAGCAATAATTACTCAAACCAATATCCGTAACACATACTATCAGCTGCTACCAACATTAAATTTAATAATCATGTATTTTAATAACTTTTTTTATAATTATTATTGAAATATGAATTGTGATCTGGCCCATACAGCTGTTACATTGTTTAGCCCAAAGGCAAAGGAAAAACAGACGTAGACCTAATAAATTATCAGTCGTATATAACATTGTAAGCATGTCCCTTGCAATCATGATTGCTTATTTATTGTCATATTATATCTACATTGTCATTGAGTTTGTGCATCGCAAAATTACGTGACAATGCGGTATTGTCTCTATAGTATTGACTATCTCATCTGTCTATTGTGATTTGAATTTTCTCAAACCTAAATGGCTAAAAAGTGCACACAGAATTGTAACATGCCAGCCAAGTTTATTACCAATTGGAGCTGCCAGTGCAACATATTACATAGAGTTTCACCGAAGCATTCAAGCAGAAGAAAGAGATGACACAATACCGATATCGAAGTGGACGACGCACGAATTTAGGACACGCAACCATACAATGAACATCACTCACCATGCAGCGCTTCTTCTCCTGCAGACCAGTTGTCTGATGACGGGCCCTGTTTGGCTATGCCAAGTTTCTCAGAAAGTTCTGATCCCTGTCTTCCGACTCTGTTTGTGCATATTTCTTTGTTCGTACCAGGTACAAGTACAATTCTTCGAGCAAAATGCTCCTCTGACAGCCGCTCTGATCAAACACTGAAACAGGAACATGCCCCTCTGTAGACTTCTCGGTTCTATTAAAAATGTTTGAACAATTGCAATGTCCAGGGTCAGATTGAAAATCCTCATGATTTATTTTACTTGTCATGACGTACTGTTGCAAACTAACAACACTAAATTAATCAATCCTTATCAACACAAATCACAATGCAATCACTAGATGCAGCGCTCGCTTGTAATGCGTTCCCGAGAACTAACGACGGCAAACGTATCGTACGTATCGTACTCGCTGATCTACGAAACCGAGACTGTTCTACAAATAGCCGCAGACCGTCGGCTGACAAAACACTTCTGCCGTAGAATACCGCAATATATACAGTGCCCCCTGAAAAAAATTCGTTCTAAATAAATAAAAATTATTAAAATAACAAATACACACATCCACGGTTACACATGTGCATACGTGATACCACTCGCCCACGACGTCTGTAATTTATATTGATCGATAGATCGCAACCCAAACTGTAGTACGTCCTTCAGCAATACAACTCGATAACTATAAGCAATAAAAATGACTGTTTGCCCAAATGACAATGGTTTATTTGAGTGCAATGATTCACGTAGATTGACAGACCACGCCCACAACTCGGCCCGAACCAGCGCACGCGGAGGTGGGGGCAGCGGCTCGGCCTGTCCGCGATCGCGGTTTGTCCCGAGCGCCTCCAGGTTGCTTCACCTTCATATTTTGTGACATTGTTTAATCACAGAACTATATGCCAGTTGCGAAGCACGTGAACACCACATTCCTAACTTAAATTCGAAAGTACTAATACATTCCCAAAAAGTAAGGGATACTTAAACATGTGCAAGTTGGTGTAGCAGCTAGCACAACGAATGCTTATTTGAGCAGATTTTTGTGTGCAAACGTATTTGAGCATACTTATGTGCAAAACTATTTTGACTAACCCTATTTAACCAAACGGCATTCTAATGAATTATTTGACAACAATCTTGCACAATAGCAGCGTAAATGGATAATCGAAAGTCAGAAATCAACAATGTAGCATTGTGGAATTATGGCCCTAATATCGTTCCATATAATCCTACAGTGCTTTTAGTTTAATGTTAAGATAACTCACCTTTCTTTGTATAGACACTTTCTCTTTTCCTCCAGCTTCTTTCCGTACTGGGATAAGTATTCCTCTAGACTCCCCAGTGTAAATTTGGGTAGTTGGTGCATACCACCATGTATGTCCTTGATCCCTATACATGTTATTCTGCAGCAGTTTCATTCTGAGCTCCTCTTCATTAACCTATAAAATAAAAAACAATGATATTATCACAAGTTATGTTCAATATGTGACTAAGATAAAGTATAGTGGGTTTGGAATAAGACTGCTCATGATATAGAAGAAAGCACTGTAATCAGGCTGGGCTGGTACCCTCGCATCACTCACGTTTTTATGAAATATAGAAACACACCCTCCCATCTTTAGGTAAGGTAAGGATGCATTTTATTTATCCCAACAGCAGAAACAAATTATACAGAGAGTGTGGCTAGTGTAGTGGTTAGCACATCCGTCTGGCATGCCAGTGCTCGGAGTTCGAAACCTGGACCGAGCAGGCATGATATTTGTGGTAAAAATCTGGCTCTCAAAATTGGGGACTGTGTATCCCTCGTGGCTCGGTGATCACATTAATGTCGGTCCCGTCTCAATTTGGCACGTAAAAGAACCACTGGGGACGACAAGCACCCTGGTAGTGACCACCCTCAGTGCCAGCATATAAAGAATGAGACCTCATAAGACCATTACATTGTAACCACAATAATACAGACTAGTCAGTTAATAGAACATTGCCAAGCGCTGGAGACAACTAGAACATATACATTGAATATATACTATTATTATCTCGGTAATGCCACCAGTCATTTGCACGACGCAACATGTTCAAATGATATAAACAAAACTTTTTTTACTATTTTATGATGTAATTTTCATAAATATATGCTATTAGAAAATGTGTCTCTTACAACAATATGTTCCAAATGGTGTTAGGATTTGACAGATATTATAGTGCTACTGAAATGTTTATTTACAGTAATTTGCTTATTGTGTTCCTGGTATTAGAACTTTTGACATATAGATTTAAATGCCAGTTGTAGTTCTAAATTATATTTTTTATTGATGGTTCAAGTAGCAGCAATATTTTACTTACTGGCCATATGTAACTATTGCCAATATCACAACTATAAAACGCAATAATGCATTTGTATGTTGTGTGGAGACTGCGAATAAAGCATATTATTATAAATAAAATATACTTTTAGTACACCTATAGCCATGGTAATTTGTAAAAGCAATTGCTCAAAGCAGTGTAGTCTAATTACAGCATATACATGCACATAATTGCCAACAAAATATCAACGGAATAAAACTATGGTATCATAATTACACGAAAAGCATAAGTATTGGCAAGGACATACAGAACTATTTTAATGTAGGCCCTATATGTGTGGGCAATAGTAGTTTTGTAAAATATGTATGTATGTAAATAAAGAAGTCATTATTATTATTATTGTTCATGTTATTATGCGGGTGCGTGCCCAGGGGAGTTTTCTCGTTGCCCAGAAACCCCCCCACTATACGGCAGTGTACAGTGAATTATGGCATGCAACATCCACCGTTACTGTGATACCCATTTGGGAACCCACAAATATATCAATCCTGGGTACGCCTCTGTTATGTGTTCTACATATAATGATATACTAGTTATGATGAGTTATGACAACAGCAGAGTAGAAACACCAGAAGAAGATTTTATTGAAATAAAGCATACAGATATGTGAAAGAACATGTAAAGTAATGCATATAAAATACAATCACAGTTGCAGAATAGCATCAGTGTCTAAGTACTGACACTATAAACCCATTAGCCAGTTTAAATATATGTAAATACATTACATATAAATAGTAATAGGACTATCTAATATTAACTTTAGGCTATCTTAATTAACAATAAAATAATTCTAAAATATCAAATGAAAATATTAATTCAACCTTTAAAACGCCACTGGCTTAAGGTCACAGGCTCCATTTGAAATGTTATATTTTAATTATCAGTCATATGTTAAAAACTACTCGTCATAGATTAAAGTTGCATTCTGAGTTACACAAGTTTAAGCTAGGTGTATGTACAACCTAAACAATAATGTCAATATTTATTTATTTGAGTATATTTGCTACCGTATATGTCACTTTAGCATTTGATGTTATTTGATAAATTACGCTTTTGCAAAAAATAAGCATGACATGCATACGTAATTTTAATTTGGATATTAGAATTACATATTGTGTGAACAAAAATTTATATGGAGTTGATGAAAATTATGTATTGTATGGGGCATGACGATTCACTGGAAATTTGTATTTAAAAGATGAACGTTGTCAGAATACAACTTTAATCTAATGTTCAATACATTCTGTCTATATCAAAAGAAGTTCAAAATGACTTAATAATCAGTTTGCATGACGACAAGCATGGCATGGTTTTAAAATGTCAAATAGCATTCAATATTATAAAAATACTTTTTAGTCAGCCAAACTAATTAATTGCACAACTTAATATATTATTGGTAATAATTAGTTAATAAAATGTGATTTTCAAAGGATGTTCCGTATCGCCAACGTTGATCCCAAATAAAGCTACGCTATGCTCTATTGCCATATTTAGCGGAAGCGAGAGCAAACACATGATGACTGGCGCATGCCCGTTCAATGCTCGAATCTTTAACGCTGAGGCACACGGTTCCGATGCTCGGCTATATCGTTAATAATATTCAATTAATTGTACACGTTATAGTACGAATAAATATTAGTATTGACAGTTTTCGAAACATCATGAATTATCGCTCACAAACAGTACCAACCTACCTGACATTCAATTCGCGTTTTCTGGCAGACTGCTTGGCACTTCGTTTCTTCCGTTCATCTTTGAGTTCTTTTAAACTCCAACATTGATAAAACAGGTCATAATGTGGGTGAAAAATGCTTCATATAAGTTTTCTGTACACTACGACGTGACGTTGGTGACTGACAGCAAGGCCTAACCAAAGCAATTATATAATTGCTTTGGCCTGACTTGCAAGGGATACTTCAGTATTTGCAAGTTGGTGTAGTTCGCTAGGGGGCAGCACATCTTAGCTTAGCTTAGGTCACTGAGTCCAATTTGTGCCTGATTATCGTTTGGAGAACTTCGTTTGGAGAACTTCGTTTCGAGAAAATATTTTGGAGAAAATTTTTTGGAGAAAATCTTTTGGAGAAATATTTAACCAAACGCCATTCTAGTTAATTATTTGACAAAAATCTTGCACAATGACAGCGTAAAGGGATAATCGAAAGTCATAATTCGACAATCTCGGCGTAAAAGGATAATCGAAAGTCAGAAATCAACAATGTAGCATTGTGGAATTATGGCCCTAATATCGTTCCATAATTAACCAGCTGTGCAGCCGGTGACGACAGTCCGTCTTGCGATGTCGCCCAGAAGTCCACCGCGATGATCATCGTTGCGACGGAAATGTGATGCCTTACGCATCCTTTCGTGCCAGAATACGAATTGTCCCGTCCGAATTCGGTGTTGTGTCAGGTCGTTCGGCATTGACACACAATGGACCGTACTGAGTGCGGCCGGCTTAGACACGCCTCATCAGCCACAAGAATGCAAGCACGCCTGTGCGAACAGCTGGTGCTGGACAAACAGCGAGTCCTCCGTGAGCGTTTACAATAAAAGTATATATTAAGTTGAATATAAACACAGTTGAATGAGACACATCGAAAGACGTGAATGTGTTTTTAAACTGGAACGTGAAAGACGTTCAAAGACAAACACACTTAGAATGAAGAAACCGAGAGGGAATTTAAAAGAAAGGCGGTATATTCATTATTATTATGCGTAGGAGATAATTTTAGCGAAAACGTACGACAATACAGATATAGCGTTCATGCGAGGTATCGTGTTAGTCGATGGCGTGTGTTCATCCCAAATATGTCACCTATGCGCTGCACGAGTAATGCAGTTAGAAACAGAAGCACGTGCGTGGAAGTTTCGTCTCAAGTGCGTATTGAACTCCGATGGCCGGAGAAGATATCACACTCACATATCCTCTGCTAAATGTGCATTATGTACATATTTGTCGTTTTGGATTCGCTTATGAATAAATTCATACGGACTTGACGTCATTGTTCGATAGCTGGCTGATAATGTAGGCAGAATCAGAATGCGTAGATCAAGCTCGTCAGTCAGGGGCCGTGCCACGAGTTTGACACCACACAGAATACTGAATGGGCGGTCGCAAAAGGACCATTGTCATGTCCCATTCTAGTCCGGAAAGCACGCTTGTACGCACATACGCACGCACGTACGCACGCACGGACAAACACACTCATACGCACACACACACACGCACACCCAAGCACACACACACACACACACACACACACACACACACACACACACACATACACACACACACACACACACACACACACACATACACACAAACTCTGCTACTTCTGCGTAGTAGGCGTATGCAATAAATATGCGTATACCTAACAACAGAAATACGAAGTATTCATCCGTGATTGTATCACGAGGACAGTACAACATACGAACATCATTGTTATTATATTATTATTTTACTAGTACTACTACTACTACTACTACTGATGCTGCAGCTGATGTTGCAGCTGCTGCTGCTGCTACGACTACTACTATTACTACTACTAATACTACTACTACTACTACTACTAATAATAATAATAAATATTAAATATTAATACTAGCAGCAAAACCAGTAGTGGTATGAGCAGCAGCAGCAACAGTAGCGGTATCAACGGAAGTATTAATGTCATGACGTGTTGAACTCTGTTCTACCTGTTGACAGTTTACTACATCTTCTTGAACGAATATTCTTTATTAAAGTTGCATTTTGAGTTCCTCAATGTTTAAAATACAAATTTACTGCGAGTCAACATGTCCCGTAGAATACGTATCACTTTCATCAACTACCTATTAACTTGTTTTTACATAATATGCCATTTTAAGATAAAAACGGCGCGAAAGACGTATAATTGTATCCACGGGGCTAACGCTTTTTAATTCGCTTCTTCTTCTCGCGTTTATCTACTGCCTAGACTTGCAGAGTGTTGTTGAGCAGCCACTCCCGGGTCGCCAGGTCCAGCTCGGTGATGCCATTCTCTCCGTGTGGAGCACCATAGAGTGCAGTGGCTGATAATGTGGTTTGTTGGGCCGCACCGCATTCACTACTCGCACTTTCACATAGTCCCCAAGTGTGCGTATTAGCGTTGAAACGTCCAACTCCCGTTCGCAGGCGGTTTAGCTTCGTCCAAGCCTTTCGCGAGAGGTCGGAACCAGCACAGTGTACTGATGGTTCTGGAATGAACCTATGTAGGGAGGTTGGTTTGGACAGCCAGTCCTCTCTCCATTTGGTTGATATCCAGTGTACTGTTGTTTCACGGGGGCCCAGACATATCATGAGTTCATGTGCTTGGATGTTGAAAGGCTGTCGTGACTTCAGGCGCTGTACACAATCCCTTACTGAGCAAACGTAGTACAGTAGATGGTCAGTGTTTTTGCACGCTTGCCCAAGGCCAGCACAGCTGCCTGTCTTCGAAATGTCGGTGGTGCATTGCCTGCAAGCACCGATAAGTGTTCATTTGTTGTTGCTCTTAAGTGTGCACTTCTGCACCACACCGGTGCATAGTATTCCGCTGGCGCGTACACTAATGCCATGGTAGAGGTGCGTAGGGTATTGGTGCTTGCTCCCAAAATGGTACCAGCAAGTCGGCGTATTAGCGCTCAACGGGATGCTACTTTTGCACTTAAATTTTCTAGATGTTGCCTGCAAGTCAGTGATCAGTCTAGTTTGATGCCCACGTATGTAGAGGCTGCTTGACAGACGAGACGTGTATTGTTCACAAACACATTCATTTAAAGTTTATCTTCTTGGTTACAGAGATAGAAAACGGCAGAGACCGTTTTCTTCTCACTGAGTTTCAGTCGCCATTGTTTCAGGTATGTGGACACCTTTCTGTGGATGCCTTTCCCTCGTTTTTTCTCGAATTGTGGCTTTCTATCTGTCAGATCGGTACGTGTCCCAGACGATGTTAATCCTAGAGCAGCCTTGAAGTTGTCTTTCAGTCCAGGGAATGAAGATATTGTCACTGTATTCACCAAACGTCGATGTGTTTTCTACTGGTAGGGCGTGCACTATCGCAGCACCATCAACCACTTTGGCATCAACATGAGAGGGTGCCTCTTGCTGGACATTTGGTTCAATGCAATGCAACAGCTCATATTTAGTGCTTGTTAGTCGAGGTTTCCCAAACAGGGACAATGCTGGGGGCCACGGGTGGTTTTCATGGGTGAAAAAATCCTCCAGTTTGGTGTTACGGACTTGTGCAGCGATGAACAGCTGGCTGAAGAGATTGCAATCACTCTTCATTTGTTGGAATTGTTGTGTCGCCTGCGAGTTCGTCGTAGTGGAGTGAGGACGTTTGAATAGGGGCAGTTGGTTTTTCTTGATGGCCTTGTGGGTGAAGGTCTTCCTTTTAACAAGCACATCCTTGACGTATTTGGAATATTGCTCTTTCCCCAAAAGTTCCATTGAGTGCAGTGCTTTCACTACCATTGCGGTCGTGCAATCATGGGTGTCCAGGGTCATTAATTCGTTGGATGAATCCATGAATGGATTTCCCATTGTCACAGTGACATCGCACATGTTTTTAACCTGTAATAGTTATACTAGATTTATTTAGTGTTTTCTTTTAGACAAATGTAGACACCTTGCTTGTACGTAGTGAATCTGATAACTTTAGACATTAGCATCGTGTACCAAAACTGTCCTCCATTTTGTATTGTTCCTTTAACATCCACTAGGTGACAACACTTAGTGTAGCTGGTAGTGGACAGGTGACAGCATTACATGGAGTAGAAGTCCAAGTGTTATTGTAGTAGATGCTAGATTTGGTTGCCGGGTATAGGGATCATCCTGAAAGTCAAAAGAAAATCAATGTTCGTATGGCGGCCATCTTTAAATACAATACGGCCGACACTTGAGGGTATTCTCACAACAGAAGTGGATTCCTAGACCATACATATATTGGTTTATACACCATAAACATGTTTTTTGGTTGAATATAAGCTATAACAAACAAATTCCTGATAAACACATATTTTTTTACCTTTGACCTTGACTTGACCTTGATCTTGGCCTTCAAAACAGGACAGCCCCCTCTCAAAAGTTATGTATGGTCATAAGGTATATGTGTGCAAAATATTTAGTTTGGGGGCCTATGTGGAAATTTCCCTCATAAAAAGAAGATGATATATATGTATTTGCTCATTTAGCGGCCATTTTGAATTTATGCAAATTATTAAATCATCCTGTGGAAAGAAGTGTTTTCAAAATATAAAGCACTCTTTCAAAGCATAAATATTATTTATATGTCAAGATATTGGACATTAGTAGAAATTGAATTTTAACGTTACTAATCTTTGACCTTGATCTGACCTTGACCTTGACCTTTAAAATCGGACAGCCCCCGCTCAAAAGTTTTGTATTGTCCAAAGGTACATCTTGCCAAATTTGGTGCTTTGTTCCAGCGTGTCACGATTTCACTGAAATTTGGATTTAAGCGCCTCCACTAGTATGTTTGTTTTTGAAGATGACATGTGTTCATCGTAAATGTTTTGACATTAATTATCCCAGCATGGGATATAATGCTTTCGGTTGCCTCGAGGTATGTTTCGCATTGCTGCGTTTGCTAACATGTCGCAGTATGCTTTATAAGCATCGTCTGTATTATTGCAGTCCGGTGGTGGCAGGGACTTGGTGCCGAAATATGTGTCTGCAGCAAATGTCTTCCATCGTGCCTTCCGAAAGTTCCATCTCTTAGCAGGTTTGCTTTCTGTTGGCGCCACCAAGAATGATGAAAAGATGAGCGAGGGTCGATGCTGTGACCGTGGGGAACTTTCCTAGGACACGTCTTTCTGGTAGCGTTTCTTCTCTTTTTTGACAAACGAAGGCAAGGTCTCGATTTGACGTTTGGGTTCCAGCGTCCAGAGTGAAAGGAGTTTAGTTCCTTCTGGTGGTGTAGTGAGGTCACTGTGCCAGACATTCACCGTTGTTGTTGTTGTGTCTGTAACCCCATTCAACATGTTGACAGTTGAAATCACCTGCTTATATGCAGGGAGAGATGACAATAGGAAGAGTTGTTGCTTGCAATTTCGTTGGTGGTGGTTTGTACACGTTGACAATGTTCGTACTTTGTACTTTTACGACGTGCTATTCAGTCTCCGAAGCCTAGTATGTTTAGCTTGTCTGTTGTTTCGCAATGTGTTTCCTGAAGCAGGATTGCAATTCCCTTGTTGTTGTAAGCCAGGCGTTCAATAATGTTGAGCTTGGCGTTGGTGAGGCCCTCAACGTTTATCTGTAGGATGATTACACCGTTACGTTCGACGGATGTATCCGCCTGCCCTGAAGAGGGCGCAGTGCCAGGTGCAGGTTCACCATCATCGTGTTGGTGGTTTAGCTGTACACTTGTTGACGGCATCAGCTTCCTAACTCGAAGAGTTAGTACTGACGTGGAGACCACTTGAAGGTTGCCGTCACCTCCCCATTTAATTCGCTGATTGGTTGGACATAATCGACAAGGGAATCCCGATGTCGAGCGGGTGACGTGTCGATCTGTTGACAGTTTGGGGCGTCTGTAAACTGCGGAATGTAGCGGCGGAACGCGGCATCGATATAAAATCTCTGTAGCATTTGGTGTGTGCTTTAAATCAGACTCACACTTCACGAATAGTTAAATATTCATGTAATACACCCTGTCCGACTATATAAAGTCATAATGTACAGATTAAGTTACACTTTTATGATACGGAACGTCGATTAAACGGTTAACACCTACCGGCGGTTCCGGCAATTACTAGCGAAATGTAAGTGTAACCGTCGTTCCATCGCATATAAATATACCTTAATGCCTTCATATTACTAGACAGATTGTATTACATGGATATTTAAGTATGTATGAAATACCAATCTGATGCGAAGCACTCGTCGAATGTTCGAAAGATTTTACATCGGTTCCGCGTTGTTCCGCCTCGTTCCCCGGTTTATAGATCCCCGACATTTTGGAACGTCAACAATAACATGAACACATGTCATGTTCGATGTTCTCTAGGCAACGTCAATACGTTATTAATCGTGTTATTTGTATAACATACCTCATGTTAAGTACACATTAATGCCGTGAGATCATAGCGTTATCTGTGATTAAGCTTCCAAGACAAAACGAAGTATCATTGATTATTGTTGTGTGCACTGACAATTCAATATCCGTTTCGTATTGTGTCATTTGTTCCATTCCGTTTAAATGCGTCGGTGAAAGTTTATACTGAAATGCAGCTATAATTGTTATAAACCTGGTTGGCTTGTCATCATTCAGTGTAGTAGTCAAAATATCCATTGCCACGGAATTGCGCGCCGCATCAAATTGGGACACTCAAAATGTATACCGTTTCGACAGTAAGGTTAATGGAAATCATTATGAGTTTACCGTGGCGTGAATAATACTTTGAGGAAGTTCGTGACAGTGTGCTTACTGGCCCATATACAGCCCAGGTTGTCATAACATTACTTTAGATTTTTTTGTTTTGAAGGTGTTTACTGTTAGTGCATTGACACATAACATTTATTGTACAGTATAAATGTAGGCCTAATTTTACTTGAATACAATTGTTGGTAATAACATACTAGTTTTATTTCGATATCAATTATATTAATTATATTATTAAATGTAACAATTATCATATAATTGTAATAATGTTTACTTTCCGGAAATACATAAATTGTAATTGATTACACTCATATTCAAAGTTGTCATACATTTCAATAGTAATCATAACTGATTACATTTGTGGTGTAATCACCTCACCCTTGGCATTGGCGTTTATATCAACTACAACTTCTCAACTCAAGTTCTATTTCCAGCATAATTATAAAGCTAAGCAGTATCCAGCCAGTTTTTTTAAAGACACAACTTAATAATAAATATCAAATTCAATAAATATATAAATCAAATTCAGAAATAAATAAATACCAAAGTTAACAATCCAGTGAAAAGAAGGGCACAAGTCACAAACATGCCTGGGGTAATAGTAACATGTAATAGTAACAATTACAAATATTGAAGTAATATTAACAGTAATAGGTTGAATAAAAACACAATGTAATAGTAATAGGAAGCAATATAATAGTAATTGACATATTACTTTTATATTACTATTGGATATTTCAAAGTTAAATTTGAGTTGTGCTTATTTGCGATATGGTTATTTAATTATTTACAAGGAAAAGAATATTCCACTAGTTTCAACAGGTTTTATGATTGCTCTTCTGTGATTCACGGCCCTCAGTCAGTTTCACCCTGGAGGTTATGAGAGTTTACACAGCACAAGCAGACATTGGGACAGTGTGACAGCTGCTTGGCTAGAGGGGTTCAATTGTTCTTTGAAGTTGGCTCTCATGCCAACTATCCTTTTCACACAAGCCTGTGTGGGTTTAGTGACTGTCCACATATTACCAGGCCTTAACAACAGAGGTGTGAATAACATCCTGATGTATTAGTACTTGTGCCAATAATTAACTGTCCACCAAGCATCAGTAGTGCAGTATCGTTTAATTACATTGATTATAATTAAAAAAATTAAAGTGACAGCGACATTGCTTTTTTCTGACATTCCTATATATATTGTACTGAAATACAACATGAAAAATATGTTCTAACCATAAACAGTATATCTAGTAGATAATACTAAATACGATAGTTATATTTTGTCGTACATATTTATGCAAACCGTGTATTATACTATTTAATTTTTCTAATGAAAAATATAATAGCAATTGCTACCAGTTTAAAACTATATCAAATTCAGCATGTAATCCCAATAGGAAGGAAACTAGGTAATAGTAATATATTGTATTGTAATGTACTTGACCCCAGGCATGGTCACAAATGTACTCAAATAGGATTACTGATAAAATGTATGAATATGATTACAGAGAAAATAAGTGTAATCAATTGTATTTACTTGTACATGTAATTATAATTACATCAATTATGATCAACAGCCTAGTCACTTCTGTACATCTTTTACAACTTTCTGATTGGTACCATTATATTAGATAACATACCAACAGCTGCAGACAGATCTGACGTAATCGTTATACCCATATTAGACTGCTTGCATTGTAGTTGTAGCCTAGGCAACTTTCAAATAGGCCAACAATTACACACGATTACTACTACAGACAATCATTACTCCATATACTATGTTACAAACACAATCTGAACCAAGAATAACACTCATAAAAAGTTTATTTATTATTCTGTGTTATATGAGCTACCTGTGTAATATGGTGTATTTAATGTCTCTCATGTGGGGGACAAACAGAAATTCGAACAAAATTAAATTGAAATAAACAATGATATATGGCAAAGAAGAGTTTTTATTAAATTATTACAATGATTTATATTTATTTCAACAATTCCTGCAAATACAAACTATCTATAATACAATGTAACAATATTGCGTAAATGTTGTAAATAAGTCATTAATAAGGGAGAGTGTCAAAAATAACAATACTATCATACACAAAAACAGCATGACAAAATGCACCTAAAAATAAATTATTTACATGTGAAAGAACACAAATTACAAATAAATATAGCAGGTTAATTGTACACAACCAAATTGCTATGTTTATAAAATATAAAATTAACCACCATAAATGTAAGTTTTTATATAGCACAGTATTCCGTCCTCAGTACTGCTCAATGCTCTTTACACTTTACTCCCTGGCTGACCTGTTCAATCAAACACCATTTCTACTTCTCTGGGAAGCATACAACCATGCCACAATTAATGCGTCAAAACTATTCGTACACAAATATGCACCACTGTCGGTAGCCAGTGGTGGATATTTATTTACACAGCTGAGTGAACTGAAGCAACATAGAATGAACAAATTTGTCCAAGGGTCGATACGACAGCACAGGATTCGAACTCGGGTCCTCTCAATTGAGAGTCCCATGCTGCTCCACATATCTAACAATGCAGACAACATGTATGAAACAGCGTTCCACAAGACAACAAGTGTTTGACAATAACAATAAGTATCAGAACAGTATTTATAGTGGTATCCTTTGCCAAATATACTGGTGAGCAGAAAGTGTTCCACTGCTACATTTTGATGTATGCCCCAAAATAACATTTACATATTTCAATTCATAAGCATAGAAGTAAACACACACATGCAACAATCCATTCTTAGATTACAAAACACACATTTGTGTTTCTAGAATGCTGTATTATTATGGTACAGAAGCTGCCATCCAAATTATGCATTTATATACCTTATTCATTTGTAGCTTGTTGACTTTCTATAGTGTTTCTGAGATGTTATGTCATTAATGCACATACTGTTGTGTTCAGTTGTTACAACACTAGGCCATTTGACTACCAGCACAGTAATCCTGGTTACAAGTACGATTCACACACCATGAAAGTGTGACAATCTTATGACATTGTGAGCAATTTTACAATAAGTTTTCGTCACAAACAATAACAATGCTTTTATTCCACGTACAATTAAACACATGCTACCAGTAATATTTGTATTAACTACCATATATGCACCTTTACTCCAGCTTAGACTTTTGTGATTTGTTTACATTCTTGGCCTAACACATATCCTTGTTTGAATACTACAAACTGCAGATAACCATAGTCAAATCAAGAGTCACGTCACACCAGTGAATCCAAAACTAGTGATCCAGCCAGATAGATATATACATAGATAGATACATTTTATTTCAGATCAGTTATGTACATAATAATACAGTTTATACATTATTATAAGTTTACATGATAATTGATCTATGGAGACCTCCACTAAGACCTACAAGATCGCTGACGTGCAGGCCACCATGACGAATATATAATAAATATGTCTGTATAAATATAACTTACTGATGTTATATAACAAAATAGAAAAGACACCATCATTTACAACTATTTATATCAATAATAATCACTACTGTCTCTAAACCCACTGACGTCATTATTGTCAGTTAATGTTAACTGAAACAAAACTAGCCTAACCTACATTTACAAACATAATCTAACACATACTAGAGTATAAATAATAACAATAATTTTATACTATAAAATGTCTACTGTAGATATGGTCCATTTGGCTTGCATATATATCAATTCTGAATGTCACATTTTGATATATATTTGCTAATTATATATTTTGTTTTATAGTTTATAAAGCCTTGGTATGAATGACTTGACATTTTTTCAAGTACAATTTTTGGAAGAAAGTTTTCTTGAATTATATTTGGAATTTCATGACTGGTGCAAAGGTGGCAATACTTTGAATTTGTATGTTTTACTTGAATATCATAATTATTGTTGTTTGGAAATTTGTTTTCCATGTTATTAAAACGTTGAGGTGCCCGTCTGGTCGTTCTTAATGTTATTTTGTATTTTCCTGTGTTTGAAACATGTTTTGGAAGTATCATGGGAGGTTTCAGATTTTTTTTTTTTAAAGTTTGAGATATGATAGTTTATAGATGTCCTCTACCTTTAGTAATTCTACATTCATATACAGAGGTGCTGTATGGGAATTATATTTACTGTTTGATACTGCTCAGACTGCCTTTTTTTGCACCTTACTTACTCGTGGTCCTACTTTAAGATGCCATGCTATTATTCCATAATTTAGG
Source organism: Paraescarpia echinospica (assembly GCA_020002185.1). Lineage (NCBI taxonomy): Eukaryota > Metazoa > Annelida > Polychaeta > Sabellida > Siboglinidae > Paraescarpia > Paraescarpia echinospica. Next base: position 56,190,821 of record CM034541.1, on the reverse strand, counting down.
TTTGATAAAAATAGTGAATTGTAGATTATGTTCAAGATGTACACTGGAACATAGTGTCTTAATCTATATATAATTCCACATATCCTTGACAATTTGTTGGCTATGTAATTGAGATGAGAAGACCATGATAGATTCGAGTGTATGAGAATACCAAAAAATTAAAATGTGTTACATGTTCAATTGGAATACTGTTTACCTCAATATTAGGAATGTTGCTATTTTTTTATTTTCTTTGTTTACTATGAAAAATCATCATCTTCATTTTGCTTACATTGAGTGAGAGCTTGTTTACTGCTAGCCAGTCAGTTATATTGGTTAATTCCGCATTTATTTGATTAGATGTTGAGTTAGTTGTATGGTTATTTGTGAAGTTGCCCAACGTGCTGAACAGTGTGGTGTCATCCGCATATATGATGGGTGTACATTTTGTACTAACCATTGCTAAATCATTTATATATATTAAGAATAGCAGAGGTCATAATATTGACCCTGGATCCAGCAGTATTTAATAATTACAGTTAGGGTTTTGCAGAGTGAAACTAATGCAAGACAACTGTAATAAATCTAGTGTAGTGGATATATGCTGAAGGTTCCTATGAAATCATTCTGTCTGGAATGATTCATCTCCTACCCAATTCCTATAAGTGGTTGTGTTCAAGACACTTTGGTCCTGGACATTCAAATTAGTCGACCTCTTACAAACAGGATAAAGAACAATAACAGAAGCGTAACAGGACCCAGAAATTACTCGTCCAAAGAACTGGTTATTGAATTGTCTCTATTGATCAACTGTAACATGCAAAATCTATGCATGTTATTCAATGAACGTGTCCACCTTGTTCTGTTCTTGTTTCTCTTCTCGTGCCACATCCGCCCCTGATATATGTTTTGGAAACAAAATGTTTACTTACCTAATAAATATTATATTTGCTACCCATATTCCAAAACATGAATATTTTCCTAATGTTGATTATATTTCATAGGTTGGAAAGAGTAAACAAATATTTACAGAAAGAGCAAAACTAAATTTTAAAAACAATGCATTCCTTCGTGGGATGATTGAACCAAGAAATAACTACAATACCTGGGTCAATACTTAAGTTGGTACATGTATCATTGTACAATGTGTTGCTGGATCGATCAACTCATTTATTATACTAGTGATCCAAGTTTGTGCATCGCGCAATTCCGTGGCAAGGCGGTGTTATCGCTGTTTTTCTAAAACCTAAGACGTTTACATTGAATGATGACATGCCAACCACCTTTACTCATTGCTACTGTCGGTTTAACATAAATCTTAATCGATGCAATCAAATAGAAGATAACAAAAGCACCTTATAAAAACTCAATTAGACTGCGATATTTTATAATTAGTGGTTGTCGGACATTGCTACACTTTACCAGACTTAATTGCGAATATACGTGGACTACAATTCTACGGTCAATGTTATACAAGTACGACATATATGTGAGTTTTAGGCTGTTTTTATGACATTGTATTTTTGAACTGGTGGTGATCACTCAGGCTTGACGACAACCAGAACCAGAGACCCTTCCACCCAGCCGACAGATTGGTCGTCACGCTTTACTAGCAGTGACTATTGACTATATCCCGGGTTCTCTCGGTTGAGAGTCAGAAGCTCTAGCCACCGCACCACGGCGCTACAGCAGAAGCGACAGCCGCGAAAGCAGCGACACCAGCGGCTGCAGCAGCCGCACCAGCGGCGGCAACAGCGGCAGCAGCGGCACCAGCAGCGGCAGCAGCGATAGAAGCAGCAGCACCAGCGGCGGCAGCAGCTACAGTAGCGGCACTAGCGGGGTCAGCTAAATTGTGTGCCATCAATGCACATTCTATTCGTAATAAGACAAGTGAATTCACTGAGTTTGTAATTGAGAACAACCTGGACATAATTGTCATACATGCCAACCTTCAGTGATCCACACCTGTAAGACTATGGGCAAAAATCAAAAAGACAGCCGTAAGCAAGTTGCAAGTGTAGCGACAGGACAATACAGCTGATATCTAATATACCGGCATTAACAACAACACCTGTTCACACAACTCTCTTTATTGACCTTCACTTGTCAGACAGATGCTCGAGCTTATCCTCATAGCACGCGTGCTTTGCGTCGCGGAGCATCGCCGGCGACACCTTTAACTGATGACAGCAGCTGTCAAAGTTAAGTTTGCATTGTAGGTATGGTGTGATTGTGTCTGGGTGTAGGTTGCTGCGAGAGTCTGTGTGTATTTTTCTTAGCATGGATAATGTTCGTTCCGAGTCAGCATTGCTGTGGGGCAGGCTGAGTAGTGCAGTATAAACGGTTGCGAGGGTGGGAAAGCGCATTTCCTCCATTGCCGTATTCATCGCCATCACGTCCCCCCAGATGTGATCAAGTCGCCGATGATGGCCATCCACTGCGGTGACGACAGCATCGTCTTCTAGAAGCTGGAGGTCTTCAAATTCGTCCTTCAATGCCTCACCATCAACATCGGGAGTGAACTTTGTAGCCAGGCGCAACACTACAACAAGTGGGCTGGGTTGTTCAATCTTAGGGAGTAGGGTTCCATAATTATGCACAAAACATTGTGAAAAATAAAAACAAGTTAATTAGTCACAGAGCACATTCAAGTAAAACAAAGAGTCAACACGTACGTGGTGCATATGTGAACTCTGTGCGCCGAGAGATGCCCAGTACAGCGAGATCCTTCAACACGGCGTCATCGAAAGGAAAGCGCTGCACCATCTTCTGCAGGACGGCAGTGTAGAATTGACGAACTTCACTGGAATGGAGTGCACAAAATTATCAATTTATTTACCAAACTGGCCACCAATACCACACTCAATTATATGATAGTGATCACTGATCACCTTAGCACAAGTCAGCAAATTAAGATCAGCAAAACTAAGATCATTAAATTAACTGAACAAAATTAACATAGACAAAGACAAACTAATCTTAATAGGCAAGCACCAGGAATACAACATGATTAGATTCGGCTGTAAATGGGCAATACTAATTATAGTAGTAAACAGCAGCATATCAGATAAACTTCGCCTCTTTCGCAGGTTCGAAGTTGTCTTCGTCCATGAACGTCCTTGCAGCCATTCCAATCGCAACAGTCGCATCGTCGTGCTGGTTTTCCCGCAGGTGGAACTCGACCTCTCGGAGATCCGTCTGGCCACGCACGAGTCGCAGGGGCACAAACTTCACCATGAGTTTGGGTAGCAAGCGGTTCATCTCGGGGAGGAACACCCCCACCTTTGTCTCGTCTGCCTGAAAACAGTGCAACATATTTTTGATCATTCAGTGCCAAAATAATGATGTGAAGCGCCACGGACAGCAAGGAACTTGATCTCTGCAATATATGATGTTACACGGTACGACTGTAGGATTTTGGATGTTATTAAGGGGTCATTTATCTCACTCAACAGCGACCTTGCGTGCCTTAGCAGTTAGCAAGTAAAATTATTGTCAGCTTGCAGGATACCGAAGTCGCATTTACCGAGAACCATTTATAATTAAAAATTACACTTACTTGAAATAGCTTGTTGAATTCCATCAACACGGGGAGGATGTACTGCAGAAATAGCAGTGTCAGTTTGGTATATGGATCATTGAAGCGATCCACCACCCGCTTAACTCTGCCCGGTTTCTCTCTATCCTCATGGCTTGCGAAGTAGGCAGACAGAGCTGGATATTGGTGGAGGAGCCGCTCGACAACCCTCAGCAGAAACAGCCAGCGTGTCGGGCAGTGCTTCAGAATCCCCAGATGCTCGATATCTGCGAAGTCCTCGAACTCTTGGAACAGTTCGCGTCTCTTGGAACCGAAAGCAAACAAACAAAACCTCACCACCCCCGCAGACACGATGTCACAAAGGTACAATAATAACATCATGTTAGACGTAACAAGTCATCAGTTCAAATTATATCATGTGCATCGACGATTGCGCCGCAATGACTATATGGATTTACATCGTGACGACACATGATACTTTATGCACATTATTTCACACATGTGCCTGGCCAGATCGCCGTCCTGTAGAAATATATACAATATTACACAGGAAACATATTATTTATTATCTACAGATGCTATGCGGAGGGAGCAATAAAAACGTGGCATAAACTGACCTGTGTTGAAAGTGGAAGTGAATATCGACGAACAAGTCATCCACAGACTTCGACAGCTGCTTCACTCCAGACTTTATACACAGATCCGCCAGGTGGCAAATACACCCAATGTTGAAGACATCGGGTTGTCGCGAAGCCAATGCAATTTCTCCACGGGATCTCCTGTTTGCTGCAACAAAAAACAACAACTTGAACAACCCGTCTATGAAAATAAGTCATAAGACAATGCTGCTACGAATCGTGGTAAATGGTTCAGCATAACACTATACTATTTTATTAATTATTATAATATAAAGTAACTAGGCTTAATTGATGCAGTAAATTTGTAATTAGGCCTATAGAAGACTATACGGTAGTCAATACGCTACCATGGCCATGATTAGCAGGCCTATTCTTTAAAATTTTAATGTCAACCGTTAATCGAGAATAATGTTTAAAAAAATTGAAAGTCCTGACAGACAATAAACTGAATGTAATGAAACAATTGTTAATAGGACTAAGACCGAGTACGAGACAGAAAATTACCTCAGGACGCCGTCCATGATATTGAATATGTCCTCACTCGTGCTGCCATTGCAGACCGGCATGTCTAGTAGGCGCGTGTGTGCCGCCTTCTGTTCAAAGTATCGAACCAGGATCACGAGCCTCTTGTCAGTCTTTCGGTCGGTGCTTTCATCGATCATAATCGAGAAAGGTCCGCCTCGACAGCGGTCCACGACGGGCGTCGTAGCTGCCGGCGCCAAGCACCGTTTCACGATCTGGGTTGTTTTCGTCCTCTTACACTTGAATCGCTTAGCGATCTCACTATCTGGGAACATTTGGCGGACCAGGTCGTTAAAATGGTCTGCCAAAAGTGCGGACAGGTTGTGCTCGGCCACAAAGAACGAAAACAATACCTCCGCTTTTGTGGTCGAGTCGGTGGAGTTCGTAGACTTGGACTTGAAAAAGCTGGGTACTTGCGAACACTGCAATTGTCGTTCGTGCGTCTTCGATTTAAAGTGCTCGCGCACATCGTACACACCGGAGGCGGCCACATTAATGTCTCGACAACAGACAGTACACAATGCGTAGTTGCTCCCTAACTTGCTTTCACTAATGATGCCTTTAAACAAGCCATTCCAACTGGACTGATACGTCCAGGCATACTGCTTCTGTTTTCGCTTCTTCGCCGGAATCTCCATCTTCTTCGAAATTTACATGCGGTACGAATTTTCGCCAGATGGTTTGCCGCGCATGCTCAAAAGGTATCTGCACTGCAATCTGGGCTATATTCTTCGCATCTCGCGAGACTTCGATTAGCGCACTGAACTCCGCTAAAATGATCTGGACAAATGGTCGTTTCTCGATTCAGGAAGGATCATTTAGTTAGATGATAACGAGTCATATAACCAAATAATAATAAAACAACTAAATACATGAAAACGCGTGTTACCCTAAAGGAATTTGTCCTACGCCCATAAGACCGTCAAATCTTAGAAAATCCGTAAGACTTACGGGTGATCCGTAAGAGTTGGCATGTATGGGTACAACGGTCGTCGATTGTTTATATTTTTTTATAAACATTCGACGGTTGCGGCTCTCAGATAAGGAATAACACACCTCACTCTTACTAGGACTGAAAGTAAGTGGGATTTTTATACGGTTCCGGCATAGACAGTGCCTATTGAGATGATTACAGGTTAATTATTGGTAATTAGTAGTATTAGGGGTAATTAAGGGGTTAATTAGGGGTAATCCGTGCTAATTATGGGTAATTAGTGGTTCATTACGGGCAATTAGTGTTAATTAGTGCTAATTAATTAGTGTTGATTAGTGCTAATTATGGGTTAATTAGTGCTAAATATGGTAATTATGGGTTAATTAGTGGTAATTAAGGGTTAATTAGTTCGAATTAATTAGTGCTATTTAGGGTTTCATTACACTCTTTTTTATATGTTTGTTTATATAATTAGTGATTAATTACCCATTTTTTATATGGCAAAACCCTTTGATCTTACACTCCTTTCGGCATTTTTTAAAGGAAGAACCCTGCAAAAGCCTTTGATCTTTCAATCAGTTGGAGGACCGTTGTCACCCTTCTACTACTGAGGTCTGTATTCGAGATGTCAACGTTTGGCTCTGCGATAATGGGCTAATAATCAACCGGTCTAAATCCTCCACCCTCTGCGCGCCAATAACATTAATACATGTCGATGTCTGCGGTCAGCTAGTGCCAACATCTGCTGTCGTCAGAGATCTCGGTTTTACTATTGATGCCGACCTCTCGATGGCGGCACAAGTATCAAATACGTGCCGGAATGCATATTACCACCTGCACCGAATCTAACGTATACGCGACACACTAAAGACCGGAACAACCAAGTGTCTCGTACATGCTCTTGTTACTTCAAGAATAGACTAAGGGATGCAGAGGCGATACAGAGGTCACGATACGATGCGTATCGCGATACAGACTACATTGACTAGAGCGGTACAACAACAATAAAACACTTGTTTATTTATTGTGAACGATTGAAACGAATCAGTAGTACAAGTACATTGCATGCGCGCTTTGAAAACGGAATAGTGTGTAAATATTTTACATAGATTATAGTTATATAATAAACACGTACTACATGTTATAACTCGATAAGTTATCGATACACAGACAGTTGTGGATTGCGCTGGACTTTTATTGCTTCACAAAGGTTGCGCGAATACTGTTTTGCCTACTGTTATTGTGTATCGCCGCGTATCACGATACAGATATTGTGTATCGTGTACCGTACCGTGCGGTGTATATCGCGATGCACCGGTGTATCGTTCCGGCCCTAGTTACTCCACCGCCTTGAGATGGTACAACGTTCTGCTGCCAGAGTCGTGATACGTATTAGGCGGGGCGATCGGCAGAGCATCACTGCAGCACTGAATAGTCTGCACCAGCTGCCGGTGAAGTGGCGCATCCAGTATAAGTTACTCGTGCTTGTATTCACCGCCCTTCACGACAAGACGCCGGCCTACCTCGCGTCATTGATTTCACCATACGTGCCGCGCAATGATAACTGTACCGCGGCACAACCATGAGCGGTACGGCCGTCGCTCGTTTTCGTGCGCAGGACCGACCCTCTGGAATGCGTTGCCGGAAGATCTATGACTGATACAGTGCATGGACACATTTAAAACTCGTCTTCAAACACACTACTTTATACTCGCTTTTTTATTTTTAGTCATCATAATTTTATACATTAATAGTCATACCCCATATTTATTTTATTATTTAACATTTTAATTGAAACTAATAATGTATTAATGTATTTAGTTATTAATTAACTAATATATTTATTATATATTTATCTCGCAATTGATTATAATAGTCAATTATATAGTAAATCAAAACATGATATCAAAATACAGTAACTGTATAAAAAACAAGTGATAGTAAATGTTGCTGTGAAGGAATGTGATATTATAATTCCTTATTTGTAATGATCAATATTATTTTACTAATGTACCAGTATCATTACTAAAACAACCAACACTACACAGGAAAAGCATTTTAAAGTTAACTAAATATTAATCAGTGATAAGGGAAATAACAGCAGCTTCCTAAAACATATAGACTGGTGCGTATTGTGATACTTCATCTAGACACAGTGAGTAGTTTAACGCATTTATTGATCAAGTTACTTACTTAGCAACTGATCCGAAACCCAGCTCCATAGCCGACCAGGCCCCACACAACATTCACAAGCTAGCCGCCTACGGCCTAGTTCAAGATTACTACAGTGTGTTGTTTGCATGAATTTTATTAGAATACCGCATGCACTAGTCTTCATTGTATGGATTATGTCTGCACCCACTATTGACCACATCCCAGCCCAGACAACCCTGTTGAGACTGATGTCGTGTGATCTAAAAAATGCAAGCAATGGCTGCTGCGTCACAGCGTGACAGACCGCAGCAGGTGCCCAACTACCAAGGCTGATGAAACAAGTGACAGATGTGTTCATGAGAAATGTCACACTGCCACCGACCACAGTCCCAGCGTGAGTTACAGTCACTGGGGCAGATGTGCCAAAACCATAAAAGGAGGATCTGCTGGCAGCAAGAGTCAGTCGATTTGTAAATAAACAGTAAATACTGCCACCACCCACCTACACCTTCCTAGGTCACACGTGCATTGTCTAGTTTAGTCTTCAAGTGAATAGTGATATCCCCATCCCCATGTTCCCCATCGAGGGCAGGGAACCTTGATTTCATTTCATTGCTGGTGCATATTGGTAGAACTCTCCGTACCCTTCCGTCCAGCTTGCCACGGATCAACCAGGTAAACTGTCTGTATGCAGCACACCCGAGAGACCTGAACTAAATTAGGCTCAAATAAATATACACATCTGCCATTTGTAAATAAATGACATATGAAAATTTGTTCTAGAATAACACTGTTATTTATTTTTTTACAATTGAACATGTGTTCATCTGGAATGAGGCACATATTGATAGATTTTTCATATCTGTGTGTGTTGCTAGTGCTACTTTGGTGTTGTATTATGTTCATTATTAATACATTTCAATACATATTTAACAACACATTTCACTGGTCTTGTAACAAAACATGCACGTATATGTGTACTTGTTTGTTGGATGGTCTAGTTGTCAGTTATCTAGCCGTGGTTCATGGCAACTAGAACTTTCCGCAGCACCAGCTGCTCCAAACTTACTTATTTACTGCTCCCGTAACCCGCCTGGGTCACAGGGGCGCTGCATTGCTGAATGTTTCACCAGTCGACGCCAGTCTTCGCGGCTGTGTGCTAATGTCTGAGTTTCTGCGAAGGTCTTCCCAGTCAATTCTACAATATTGTCTGACCACCTCTTTCTCTGTCTTCCCTGTCTTCTTTTCCCCGGCACTGTTCCTTGTAGTATTGTTTTTGTGAGCCCGCTTGATCATGTTACATGGCCATACCATCTCAGTTTCCTCTTTTTTACTGTGGTCAGCAGGTCTCCGTAATGTCCCACGTGTTGAGTGATGATCTGTCTGATTTTGTCGTTGGTGATGTGATCAGTGTAGGAAATACCGAGGATTCTTCGGTAGCATTTAATTTCCAATGCAGCAATTCTTCTTTGCAGTTCCGCTGTGAGAGTCCATGATTCGCATGCATACAGAAAGATGATAAGGACCAGTGTACGTACTAGTTAGTTTGAAATTCAGTGCGATGTTCTTGTCTTTCCAAACTGGTTTCAATTTCGCCAGTGCTGCTAATGTTTGCGCAGACCTTGCAAGGAATTCATTCCTGGAACCCTCGTCATTGATGATAGCTCCCAAGTACTTGAACTGTCTTACTGTTTCCAGTTCGTGTCCATTGGCAGTTATTCGGGACCTCATTGCCTTTTTGCTGTTTGTCATTAGCTTGGTTTTTTTCTGTGCTAATTTCCATTCCATGTCTGGCTGATATTTCGTCCAGTCGGTTCACAAGGTTAGCAAGTTCCTCTTCACTTCCAGCCAACCCGTTGATGTCATCAGCGAACCGTAGGTTGGTGATGATGCGTCGTCCAATGTTGACTGTGCCAATGTGATCATCCAGTGCATCTGTCATTATTCGTTCGAGGGATATGTTGAATAATGTAGGTGACAAGAGGAATCCTTGACGGACTCCGACTGATGCGTGGAACCATTCACCTACAGCGCCTTGCTCCAGACCAGTACTGCGCTGCTAGCTTTAGTGTATAGCTTGCTCGATGGTGTGTACTAGTTTTCGTCCAATATTGTAGTTCTTCATTGTCGCCCATAGTGCGGCATGCCACACCCTGTCAGATGCCTTCTTGAAATCAATGAAGACATGGAATAGTTCCTGTTGATGTTGCAGGTATTTCTCACCCAGAACACGAAGATTGAATTTGTTCCGTGGTGCTTCTTCCACTGCGAAAGCCCGCCGGTTCTTCGGCGATGATCTCATCTACTTGTGGTTTCAATCTATTCAAGATGACTCTCAACATCACATTGCTCGCATGGCTAATGAGGCTGATGGTTCGGTGGTTTTGACATTGTTGTAGGTTGCCTTTCTTTGGGAGATTAATTATCAGTGATTGAGTCCATGTTGTTGGCCACTCTCCAGTCTGCCAGATGTTGTTGCAGCTGTTGATGAGGATGTTTATCACCGTTTCTCTTCCGTTCATTATCAGTTCTGCTTGGATGATGTCAAATCCCGCACTTTTTCCTTTCTTCAATGATCTTACGGCTATCTCCACTTCTTCACGTAAAATTGGAAAGTTATCCTCATTTGATGATTCTTGGCTGGCTAGAACACTTGGATCTCCGTTGGTC